>JACVTC010000086.1:230000-245000 GCA_016946835.1 Neocallimastix lanati (nom. inval.) | reverse complement strand
TTTTGGAAAATCATTTGAATAAAATTGATTTTTAGAATCATTAATAATTAAATGACTAGGATCTTGAGTTTGAGAAACTTTTATAAAGGAGGAAGTATTATTGTTTATGCCATTTACATCAAAAGCAGAATCAATTAATTCTCTTTGAGATTTTGGAGCATCTGAAGTAGACGGTATTTCATGGAAAACTACTTTACTATTATTTGAATCTTTATAAGATTTTTTGGAAAGAGATGGTTTAGAGGAAAGAATTGATATAAAGGAATAACTTTGATTTTCAGTGTCATCATCGTTATTATTATTATTATTATTATTATTATTATTATTATTATTATTATTATTATTATTATTATTATTATCAAAATCATCATCATAAAAAGAAGATGATAATGATGACATAGAAATTGTTGATAAAAATGGTGCTTTACCTTTTCTTATGTTATAAGAGTAAAAACTAGGACAATGATTAGATATGTCAAAAGCGGAGAGTCCTTCACTTGAATTACGTCTTATATCAAGATCTGTGTAATTTATTTTTCTATTATAGTCACTTTCATTATTACTTTCTTCCATATCTTCATAGAGTTTTCCGGAATCATAACTTCCATATAGATAATGATTTATAGAATCCATAGAATCAATTTTAGATAAGGTATATCTTGAATAATAACTCTCTGATAGAAGATTTAAGCTATTGATAGTACTAATAGATTTAGTACTACTTTTCAATTGGCTATGTTTACTTGTAATAGATTGACTATCTCTGATATTAAAGGAATATCTTTCATTATAATCATCATTATTATTTATATTTTCTTTATTTTTTAGTTCTTTTCCTTTAACATTTTTTCCTTCTTTAGTATCATTTTTTAATAAAGCATTTTCAATTGAATTTTGTAATGCTTTATTATTTAAGGTGTTAAATTCTGAATCTAATTTATCAAAATTCTTATAATGGATGTTGGGATCTGAGGATGGGCTAATTGCCTCCAATCGATTATATTCCTTTTTATCTTTTATTAAAGATTGGCTTGGTATCATTTTAATAGATGTTTTAGATATACTATTACTATTATTATTAGTACTATGATCATTTATTATGGATAATTTATGATTACTTTCCTTAGAATCTAATTGAGTTAATATATCTAATTCAATTAATTCATGACGATATTCTTCACATGCAAGTTTTGAATTCTCTTCTTTATTGTTTGTAGTGTTTATTGTATTAGAGAGAAGATAAGAATTATCAATAGCTTTATTTTTAGCTTTTGTTTTATAGTCATTAACATCATTTTGACAATTTGTATTGATAGTATTACCTTTCATATTTTTCTTTAATTTATCATTTATATTTATTTCTTCTATTACATCATCATTCAATACTCTTTCCATGGTAGCTGACGCTGAAGTAATAATAATATTGTCCTGAGGATTAGTTGAATTCATTCCTTCTTCCTTTAATATTTCCAATGGATCTTTTTCCATTTCTAGGAGATTACTCTTACTAAAGCTTGTATAATTATTTGGATTCATTTCTTGTAATGGAAGTGGCTTTATTCTTTGATAAAATTCATTTGGAATATTTAGATCTTCTGAGGCCGAAATGATTTCCACATCTTCAGTATATTTCTTATTACTATCTTTTTGAGTTGCTGTCTTTGTTAACGATGTAGTAGATATAGATTGCGAATATTCATAATATGGAGGACATGGCATTATTTCATAATTGAATTCTTTTTCCATTTGTTCATTAGAAAATGATGATGGATGTGTAGAATATGAATTCACATCATCAGAAACATTATACTTGAAGAGATGATTAATATATGAATAATTATTATTAGGATTAATATTATATAAATTACCGAATTTATTTGAATAATTAATGATATTATTATTGTTGTTGTTGTTGTTATTATTGTTATTGTTGATATTATTATTATTATTATTATTATTATCAATGACATCTTTATCATTATTATCGTTATTATTATTATTTAAATTAGAATTATATTTTAAAGCATTCTTATTTGTATAATTAGTACTATATTCGTTATTTAGTGAAAATAATCCAAGAGTATAACTATTCATTTGACTATCAATAATACTTGTTAGAATGGGAGCATAATGATTCATTAAATATCTAATCATTTCAGTTTGACAAAACTTCTTCATACAATTTTCAATGACTAAACATACCATTAACTCAAGTAAAATATAGTCATGATCATAAAGATCATCATTTATTGTATTTCTATAAATAGAAGGTCTCTTACGTTTTGGTACTATGGTAGTTCCCATATAAATAGCTGTGAGACAGAGCTGTACCGGATTCATACGATGAACTAAATCATAAGAATCTGTTAACTCACTTACAATGATATCATAATCTGGATATATTCCAGAGGCAAAATCTAATAATTCTGCAATAAAATAAGAAACTCTACTCCAAAGATGTGGTGGTACAATGAAATACCGTAATAAAAGATTAATATGCTGGGTATCTTCCTTCTCCATACACAAACGAATAAGGGTGTATTGAAGATAATTGTTGTGTGCTGTCCATGAACAAGATTTCAATTGAAATTTTATTAATCTTTCAATTAAAAATTGATCGGGTGTACTTATCATCGCTGATATTTCCCTTACACAACCCTCATAATTTGATCTAAACCATCTATCTAAAAATTCACCTAATTTCCAATTACCCATTCTTTGATGAGGTTCATTCAACGGGAATATACTCCAAAAACATGCTATATTATCAGAAAAATATTGTGAAACCTTTTCAATAATAGCTTGACATGAATCTAATGATTTGTCAGGCAATCCACAATACATTTTAATTTCACCTTCCATATATTCATCTGAAGCTGATGACACCATTGGATTATGCTGATTTTCTATTAATAATGAATCTTGTTTTCTATTATTAGTAATCTCTTGATTATAATGATACGCATCTTTATTATCAATAGTTATATTATTAGGTGTTATTTCTTGAAGAATTTGAGGGGTGGATGTTTTTATGATAAAAGAAGGTTGTGGAATTTTTAACGATTGATCAAAATTAAGATTTACTTGATTAGCATTTTCTTTTTCCTTTTTAAGATCATTCGCCATATTATTATTTACATCATTTTCGTCAATGATTAAATCAAATTTAACCAATTCATTATCATTCGTCCGTAGGTTTTGTTGTGAATCATTTTTATGATTCTGTATTGATTCTGTTGGTTCTAAACCAGAAACTAACGGTACACCACTAATATTACTAAAAGAAAATATTTTATTCTTATCATCATTGATGCACGATGATTGAATCTCATTATGATTATTATTGGAAGATCCATCATTAAAATTTTCCATTTCATTCACTGTATGGTATGAGCCAACTACAGCATACGGTACACTAATCTCTTCTGCAGATTTAACATTTGATTTATCTTGTAATGTATATTTATTAGTTTTAATATTTGATATTGTACTTGATTGATAGTCATTATCATTTAATTTCACTATAACATTTGATTCCTTTCCAAGTTTTATATTTTCATTATTAGTAGAAGTATTGTCTGTTATTTCTACTTTCAAACTTTCATTTTTTTTATCATTAATAGGATAAATTTGTATTGACTTATCAGTGATATCAAATGAAGAATAAACTTCAGGCTTCTTCCTTTTAAATATCCTTTTAACATTTAACTTTTTATAAATTAAACTTATTTTTTTGAATTTTTTGTGTTCTTTTTTATTTCTTTTTTTCTTTCTAAGTTCTAAAGATATTTTTGGTTTAATTTTTTTATTTTCATTAGTATTAACTTCTGATTGTAAGTTAACAATGAAATTATTAGAATTTGATTGAAAATTAGAAATATTACGAGGTAAAAATAGTTCCGAACTATCATTTACAATTATATGACTTGTAGGAAGATCAATACCACTTGTGATTTGCGTTTGTAATTGTGTAACTGTAGTATTACCATGCTTATTTAATTTTTTTCTATGATTTATTCGGAAAGGCTTCTTTAATGTAAATATCAATAATGGTATTAATTTATCTTTGGTTTGAAATTTTCTAAAACTTTTCTTTGTATTTAATATTTGATTAGAACTTTCATTGGTATTAATATTATTATTCAATACTTCCTCTTTTTCATTTGATTTTGTTGAATTTAAAGAATTCATATTGAATTTTCTTTATCATATATTATAATTAATGATTTAAAAAAATATACCTCTGCTATAGATTAGTAAAAAAATATGAAATTATAGTTAATATATAAATATTTCGTATAATTTTATATTTTTTTTATAAATTTTTGTTTTTATTACTATATTAATATTTTATAATAAATTTTAAAATTTAATTTTTTTTTAAAAAAAAACTATTATATTATTTAAATAATTAAAATTTTCTATATTTAACAATAAATATTTTTAAAAAGAAAATTGAAAATTAAAAAAATTTTATTAAAATAATAATTTAATAAAACTAATTTATCAAAAATTAAAAATACTTTTAAATATATTTATATATTCTTTTATTATTATTATTATTATTGCTATTTTTTTGTTTTTTATATTTTATATATTTTTTTAAAAAATTGCTTTATTTTTTGTTTTTTTATTTTATCATTGATTTTTTTTTTTTTTTTTTTTTTTTTTTTTTTTGAATTTTTTTCTTTGTTTTTTTTTTTTTTTTTTTTGAATTTTATTTTATTTTTTTTATTTCTAGTTTTAATTTATAAATACACATTAATATTCTTTGTGTTATGATATCAATGGTTTATAATGTATAAAATATATTTTTAATATCTTTCAAATAAATATTGATTAAAATTAATTTAAACCAAAATATGTTTATTTCTTTTTCAAAAGAAATATCTTTACTCTATATACTTATTAACATAAATATGATTATTTTTAATATTACTTTTAAATAAATTATCAACTTCAAGAATTTGATAATTTTAAAATAACATTGATATTTAACTATTTTGAATTTAAATATACGATTTACATATATACAATTTTCTAAATTAATAAACTCTTATTAATATTGATAAAAAAAAACCATTGAATTTCTTTTTAAAAAAATAAATTCTAATATAAATTATTTGTTTTATATTCTACAGTAATAAAATAAATTATTTATCTCATTTATTTAATAAATAATCTAATTGAATTCTATTTTATTATTGAATTCTAATTTTCTAATTTGTTTAACATTATTTATAAGTTTTTTTTTTTTATACAATATATATTAAAAATATTGCTTTTTTAAGGAAAAAAATGGAAAAAAAATGATATTTATTTCCATTTCTTTTTTTTTTAAAATTTATATTTTTGCCTTTATTTTTTTTTTAACAACTTTTATCAAATGAATAATTAATAAATACTATTACTCTATGTTTTAATATTATTCATTTTAACTGTTTACCGAAATTTGAAATATTTAACATTATATTAATAATATATTTGATAAGAAACATATAATAAAATATATATTAGAATTTATTTATAATTTAAGTTTGTAAAAAAATAATTATTTATTAAAAAATATTATAATTAACACAATTTTTATATATAGTAATAAAATCAATTAATTTTATTAATGATACTATTCATTTTTACTAAATTAAAAACTGAATATTAAAAAAAAAAAGTTAAAATTAATAAATAAAATAAAATAAAATTTAGTTAATTAAAATAAAATAAATTACCCTTTTTTCAGATTTCCATATCTAATAAAGATATTTGTTTTGAAATTATTTATTTTATTAAAATTTCTTAAACAAATATATATTTTTGCCTGTTTTTATAATAATATAAACTTAAAATTTTTTGATATAAATTTGTTTTATTATATAAAATAATAGAATTAAAAGTAAACAAGATTAATATTTTATTATTATATAATCTATTAGCTCTTTATTCCCCTGTTGTAGTGAGTTAATTTAATTAAGAAAAATAAAGCAAAAAACTAAATCTATAAATTGAAAAAAAAAAATAAATAAATAAATAAATAAAAAAAAGAAAAAAGCAAATTTTTATGGTATATTATTGTAAATAAAATAATGTTTATTATGTCTTAATATACAAAATTGTTTTAATTTTTGTTTTGCATTTTCATATAGCATAAAGATGCTTTCAAAACATTAAATTTTAAATAATTTCTAATTATTTAATTGAATTAATTTAATAATTTTTATTCCATCTATTATTAGATTTTATTATATATATAAAAAATATTAATATCAATTCTTTATACAATTTTGTTATGGACTAATTTAAAAAATAATAATTTTAAAAAAAAAAAAAAAAAAAAAAAAAAAAAAAAAAAAAAAAAAAAAAAAAAAAAGGAAGAAGTACAGTATCTGTACATATTTTTTAAATAGCACTAAAAAAAAAATATGATTTTTCTAAAAGAATATTTACAAATAGTCATAATATATTATTATATATTATTATATATTATAATATATTATTATATATAATTAAATCCATGAGAATTAGAAATTCATTATATTTCTATTAATTAATAAAATTAAATATAAAAAAATTGAAATTTACATATAAAAATAGTTATTCACATAAAGTTCATAATAAACAAAATTGAATAATAAATAATAAATAATTGAATAATAAATAAATAAATAATAAATAATTAAATTGTATATTTTTTATTTAAAAAAATGTATCACAAAAAAATCCATATATAATAAATAACACAATAATATTTAATAATAAATAATAAATAATAAATAATAAATATGCAATAATAAATAATAAATAATAATAAATAAATAACAAATAAATATATAACAAATAAATAATAAATAATTAAATTTTATATTTTTTATTTAAAAAAAAATGTATCACAAAAAACACCATATATAAATAATATAAAGTAATATAATAATTTTAGATCCACTTTTTATAGTAAAATTAATTCCCTTTGCAGGCGGTTTATTTACATAAACCGAGTAAATCCCTTCTTGGAGATTTATTGATTTATTTATTTAAAAAAACATAAAGAATACATATATATATATAATTATTAATTTAAAAAAAAAGTTAAAAATTAAATATACAATATGAAACAATTAATCCACAAAAAAAAAAAAAAAAAAAGATTTATTCACAAAATTAAATTACTTAATCTAATAATTGTTAACTGAAATTTATATATAATAATATAAAAAGTTAAAAAAAAAAAATTTAAATATAGTTGAATTACGTATGATTTAAATATATTTAATATCATGAAACTATTTATGAAACCATTATAACAAATATATTTACTTCATATATTTTTCACCAAAATACAATTATTATATCTACTATATTTTAGATAATTATTTTAATCTAAATCACTAGGAAAAAATTATAATTATTTGATATATTATTAATATTATTTTTATGCCTATTACAATAACAATTTATAATATTATTCCTTAAAACTACATTATTGTTAATTGAATTATTAATTTACTACAATTTATGTTTTTAGATAGAAAAATAATTATTTCAAGTAATTTTAAAAAATTATTACTTTTTGTTCAATTGCATTTTTAATTTTTTAAAAATAATTATTTTATTATCAATTTCATATTCTATAGATACATAATATGTATGAAAGAAATGAATTAAAATACTAATAGAAATGTGAAAAAAAAATGTTATAAATTTTTAATTATAATTTTTTTCTTCTTATTATTTTTTTTCCTTAACTTTATTTGCATTTACCAAATTCAGATTGACATCCTCTAGAAACCTTACAATGAGCATCACTTCTACCACAGTAACCATATTTACTACAACATTCACCAGATGGGCATTTACCATCCTTACTACCACATTTACCATTAGTTGAAGTGGGAAGAGAGGAAGATTTTGTAGTTGTCTTTTTTACAGTAGTTTTAGTAGTAGTAAGAGAGGATTGGCATTGACCAAATTCAGATTGGCATCCTCTAGAAACCTTACAATGAGCATCACTTCTACCACAGTATCCATATTTACTACAACATTCACCGGAAGGACATAAACCATATTTCTTACCACATTTACCATTAGTGGAAGTAGGGAGGGTGGAGTTTTTAGTAATAGTAGTAGTAGTAGTAGTAGAAGCAGAAGATTGGCATTGACCAAATTCAGATTGACATCCTCTAGAAACCTTACAATGAGCATCACTTCTACCACAGTATCCATATTTACTACAACATTCACCGGATGGGCATTTACCATCCTTACCACCACATTTACCATTAGTTGAAGTGGGAAGAGAGGAAGATTTTGTAGTTGTCTTTTTTACAGTAGTTTTAGTAGTAGTAAGAGAGGATTGGCATTGACCAAATTCAGATTGACATCCTCTAGAAATTTTACAGTGATCATCGCTTTTACCACAGTAACCATACTTACTACAGCATTCACCGGAAGGACATTTACCATTTCCATAATCTTTACCACATCTACCCTTAACGGTTTCTTTTGTTTTACTAGTAGTTGTTGAGGTCTTTTCGGTAGTGTTAGTTGTAGTTTTCTTTGTATTTGTGGTCTTGGAATCTTTACAATAAGGAGCATCTTTATAAAAATCAAATTTCTTTAAGCAATCAGGAGTATCTTTTTCAATACAAGGAATATTTCTCAATGGTTCGAAATTTCTATAAAAATGAAATTTATAAATAAATATTATTATTAATTATATTAATAATAGTATAATTTATTTTATTTTTTTTATACTATTATTATTCTATACTTCTAAAGGTATTCTTTATTTTAAACATTCTATTTTAATTCCTTTTTATTCTATCATCATTATTCTATTTTATTTAATAATTTTTTATTCCATTAATTTTATTATATTCTCTATTATTATTTTACAATAATAATTTTTTTTTTTATATTATTCATTATCAATTATAATATTTTTTTATTCATTTATATTTAATACTAACACTTGAAAAAGGGTATTACAACTTCCTGATAAATCTGGTAATACGTCTAAATTACAGTTCCAACAAAAGCTATATATAAATATTTAATATATAATTTTCATTAATTTTAAATAACATTATTTCAATACTTTTATAAAAAATTATTTGCAAAAAAAAAAAAAAAAAAAAAAAAAAAAAAAAAAAAAAAAACTTACAAATTTTTAATTAATTTCAAATCCTTTAAACATTTTGGTAATTTCTTTAACCTACTTTGATTAAAATTACTAAAATTTCATAAATATTTCATTTTTTTGTTAATAAATTTATATATAAAAATTTTAATAATAATAAAAACATATTTGTTATTTAAAATTTATAAACTTACATTAATTCTAAATTTTTTAAATTACAAAATTCTTCTGGTAATTCATCAAAATAAATTCTATTATATGAACTATATTATTATTAATTATTATTTTCAATTTAAAAATTTAAAAATTAATAATTTTTTTTACAAAATTGAAGCATATATATAGAATTAAATATACAAACAGATTCTTTAAAGAAGTAATTTCTGTAAGAACTTTTGGGAATCCTTCTATAGAATGTTCATCCATATAATTGTTATCATCTATACCTTGTTGGATTGAACTTTTTTTTTTTGAAAAAATAATTATTAAAAAATACAAAAAAAAGAAGAAAATTTAGTTTTAATATTATTATATTTCAAAAATTAAAAAAAAAAAAAAAAAAAAAAAAATATTAAAGCTTACAGAGAAGTTAATTTTTTATTATTTACTAAAGGAGAAAAATCAACTTCAAGAGCACAAGAAGATAGATCTCTATGATAATAATAAAATTAAGTAAGTAAGTAAGTAAGTAAGTAAGTTATTAATGAATCTTTTTTTTTTTTTTTTTTATTTTTTTTTTTATTAATCATTTATTATTAAAAAATTTATTATACACTTAAATATATATATATATATATATACTTACAAATCTTCAAGATTTTTAAGTAAAGAAATTTCATCAATATCATTTTGTTTTAATATACCTTCATATATTTTTCTATAAATAAAGAGATTTAAAAAAATAAAGAAAATATATATATATTTAAATAAATATTAAAATTCCAAAACAAATATATATATATATATATTTCTTACATTTTTTTAATAGTCTGTAATTTGCTGAGAGAATTTATTATAAATTCATGAAATAAATATTTCTACTACTCGTTCTATTTATAGCTTCCCTAAATAAAAGTTAAAATATATATAAATATATATTAGAAAAAGAAAAAATGAATATTTATAATAATATTATCCAAATTTTAAATTTAAAAAATTTTATTACATAATAATAATAATAATAATGAAACTCACAATTCAATAACTTCTCCAGAACTATTGTATTTGCAGAAAAAATCAAAATTATCGTTTTCTCCTTTTATATAATTTTTAATATCTTCATTACAGGGGTTTCTTTCGTCATCATCCTCTCCATTAACAAAAGCAAAAGAAGAGATAAGCATAAAACCTACAGTTTTCAAAAAATTCCTTACTAACATTTTTTTTTATTCATATATCTAACTAAAAAAATTATAATAATTTATTATAATTGTAACTTGAATATATTATATTTTTTTTAATAATTGTTTTTTTATTGTAAATTTATACCTTTAAAAGTTACACAAATCAAAAATTATACTCCATTAAATGTATTATAATTTCTTTAATATTCTATTGAATAATATATTGATATAAAATATATTATATAAAATGTTCAACCCTTAATTAATATAAAATAGTTTTTATTATTCAAACATTAATGTAATTTTCTTCTAAATCAAATTTAAATCTAATGATTTTATAATATTTTAATATGTGGCTTTAGTTATACTTATAATAATAAATTTTATAGCATAAATCAATGTTCTTAATTATATTCTTATTATTTTATATTAATATTTATATTTATATTTATGTAGTTATTAAATATTTCCTTAAATAATAATTATTAATATTTAAATTCATTTAATAGTTTATTTTAATCACAAGAGCAATTAATTAAATAGTTAATTATAACTAAATAACATAAAAGTAAAGCATTTCTCTGAATTAAGAGAAGTGTAAGTAAGTTAATGTGTAATTGAATATGTAAAAAAGTTGTTAGATAGTTTTTTAAATGTGTAGTCAAGTATAATTATTTTACTTGAATAAATATATGTCATCTTAATAATAAAATTGAATAAATAAATAAACAAATAATGCTATAATAAATTTAATAAATAAATCACAGCAATAGTATATCAAACTTCTGAGTTGAATATCAATATGATAGCATCATCATTAACAAAAAACTCAAAGACTCTAAATAAAAAGATGTTTTTTTTATTCCTTATTTTAATGAAAAACTTTATTTTAATTATTTTAAGAAGAAAATTTATATATGAAGGTTGAATGTTATAATAACAGAAATATAGCATTTATTTTAATTGTTACTCTCTCTTTATTTACTACTCTAATATTGATATTATTTATTTTATATTTAATATTATTTATTTTAAATTTAATATAATCTATTAACGGTTAGTTAATTGTGTTAAGGTTAAGTATTATGTCAAGTTTATTAATATGTTTTATTATCAAAAATTACTAAAGAATTACCCTAATATAATTCTATAATAATTTATATGTATTTAAATGAATAATTTGTGGCTTATAAATTTAATTTAATATATAATAAATACATTTCATATTTATTTTACATTTTTCACATATTCTAACAATATTTAATATTACTTATTTTATATTTTATATTATTTATTTTATTTTTAATTTATTTATTTTATATTTAGTATTATTTATTTTATATTTGAACTATCAACTACTTAGCCTATACCTATATATAATTGTAATTCAAAATAGATTTTTTGAACTTTTTGTTCATGAATTGAAAACTTTTCAATATATTCCACTTTAATGTTCTCTATTCATTTCTTTTATTAACAATTAATTATAATATATGCACATTCAACTTAGATTATTTTGATTTCTATCAATTAAACTTTAATTATATTTATTTTAAATAAAACATATTAGAAAATATAAAAATTTTATAATATATAATATATATCATATATATATTATATATTAATTAAATTAAATTAGATTTAATAAAAATGGAAACATTCAAGTTTTCTATTCTCCAATAATTTTTCTTTTTTTTTCTTCTTCTTAATATCATTTTAATATTAATTAACAAAGTATATTATAATATATGACATAATTAAATATTCCATTTTTGTAATTTAATTTTTTAAATGATACAATAATTAATATAAAAAAAGAAAAAACAAAAAATATCCATAAATAATAATATTATTATAAATAAAGAATTGTATTTTTATTTTTTGTAAAAATATTATAAAGATTAATATTTATTATTATATATAATAAAGTATTCATATTCATATATATAAAAACATTTTATTAATTTAACAAATATTATTTATTATTTATTAATTATTTATAATTTAATTATTTATTATTTATTATTTATTATCTATTATCTATTATTTATTAATTATTATTTATTATTTATTAATTATTATTTATTATTTATTATCTATTATTTATTAATTATTATTTATTATTTATTAATTATTATTTATTATTTATTATTTATTATTCAATTATTTATTATTTATTATTTATTATTTATTATTTATTATTTATTATTTATTATTTATTATTTATTATTTATTATTTATTATTTATTATTTATTATTTATTTTTTATTATTTATTATTTATTATTTATTATTTATTATTTATTATTTATTATTTATTATTTATTATTTATTATTTATTATTTATTATTTATTATTTATTATTTATTATTTAATTATTTATTATTTATTATTTATTATTTATTATTTTATTATTTATTATTTATTATTTATTATTTATTATTTATTATTTATTATTTATTATTTATTATTTATTATTTATTATTTATTTATCACTTATATATAGTTCGTTATTTATTTATTTATTTATTTATTTATTTATTTATTTATTTATTATTTCCTGTGTGTATAATTGCCTTAGACTGGAATATTGAGGTAGTCAAATCACTTCCATTTAGGCAAAAATGACCCTGCTGGACATCTTACTAAGTATATAAGTATAGCATTGGCGCTCTGACATACACATTTTTGCTGATAATTTTTTAGTACGCTTTTTCTCGGAGTGTTCCAGTTCCTTTGAAGAGAGAATTGTATAACCTAACCTATGGAGATACATACTACCTCGTTTGGTAATTGCATAAACGTAAGATAAATTGCAATTTAGTAGACACTCTACATCACCAAGTAGAATATATCTACATGGACACATGAAATGATGTATCCAAATGTTAATTCCTTGTAAATATATTAAATGATAGTACTTTCGCAAATCTATTATTTATTATTTAATTATTTATTATTTATTTATTTATTATTTATTATTTTATTATTTATTATTTATTTATTGTTTCATTTTTTATAATTTAATATTACTATTATTATTACTATTACGATTATTGTTATTTATTATTTTTTAATCTTATTAACATTAATATAAAATAATTCATACTTGTTTGATTATATTTTGTATCTTTTTATTCATATTACGAAATAAAAGGTCAGAATATTTTTAATTAGTAATAATGGTTGAATAAAATAAATAAGAGTAAAAGGTTAGGTTTAAGTTTATTATATACAATTATAGTAATGAATAAATAGGTTATTTACAATAATAAGAAATATATTATGAATTTCTAAAGTAAAGTATATAATTTATATTTCATAAGATAGAATTTAATGAGTATTAAAAAAATATATATTTTTGAAATTTTATTTATTTAAAAATTTTAATAATTAAAGATTTAAAATTTAGTTATTGAATGCAGTGAAATATATATATAAAACTCTTTGTCATAGTAAGTATTAAATAAATGTATGAAAAGTGCCTCAAAGTCAATGTTGTTATATATATAAAATTTAAATTTATAATTAAAATCAATATTTACAGTATTTTTATATTTTATACTATTTAAAGTTTTACATAACAAAATAAATACCAAATAATTTTAAATACTTTATTAAGTATGTTTTTTTTTTTTTAATTATCAAATCAACTTTCAATTAAATAGAGCTTTCAAATTTTAATAGTAATTATATAATAATTTTTTTATATTCATTTATATAAAAAATAACTTTATATCTTATTGTTAATAATTGAAACTAAATATTTCAGGTATTTTAATATCCAAGAGAAAAATTAAAAAAAAAAAAAAAAAAAATAGAAATGTAATAAAATATTTTAATATATAATGGAAAAAAAAAATTAATTTTTATAGTTAAGAATTTTTAAATTTAACTTTTTAATCCTTATGATTTCTTAATAAAATAAACGAATAAACAGATTATTTAAAAATGCATAAAAAAAAAATCAGCCTATAGTTGATTATTTAATAATTACATGTAAAAAATTGAATTTTTTTTTTTTTTTTTTTTTTTTTTTTTTTTTTTTTTTTTTTTTTAATATAGTTTTTTATTAAATATTGCAGTAATTTAAATTTTCAATTTATTTTAGATATTGAAATCTAATCTTGTTTCAGTTTGTTATTACTATCATTACTAACTGTTGAATCACTCATTATTCCTTTATTTTTCTCTTTTTTTTTTTAAAAAAAAAATCATATACAATTCATCATTTCATTTATATTGATTTAAAAAAAGAATATTAAAGAGTATTAATATTCATAATAATAAAAAATGATCAGTCAAGGTGTAACAAGAAAAATAAGAACCCCTAAAAAGCTTGTGATGAAAAAAAAATCTTCAGGTTCATCTACAAAAAATCTATCGGATCAATTTAAGAAGTTGAGTGTTAACAATAAATCTTCCTCTACTATTACTCCAGAATATGTTTCTTCATTAAAAGCACCAACTTCTTCTTTCTTATGTCCCATCACTAAGAATAAATATATTCAGTTTAAAGGATTTA
>JACVTC010000086.1:222500-227500 GCA_016946835.1 Neocallimastix lanati (nom. inval.) | reverse complement strand
ATCATTATTATTAAGATTATTACTAATGCTCTTACTGATATAAATGCCATTTGTATTAGTAGTATTGTTTTTTTTATTCATTTCCTTTAAATTAATTTCAGAATAATATTTTCCATCTTTTGCACATCTGGAAAACATTTTACTTCTTTTCTGTGGAGTATTAATATCTAGAGTGCTGTTATTATCCTTGGAATTTAAATTTTCACCTATTCTTACTGAATGATTACTATTATTATTATTGTTGTTGTTGTTGTTATTATTATTATTGATATCACTAGTACTACTGATAATACTACTACTACTATTAGATATATCTATTATCTTATTTGATGTATTACTCTTTGGACTCTCATTTTTTAAACGTGTTTCACTAGATTCATCTAAAACGTTTTTTGCAATTTCAGGAGGTACTATCAGAATACTGTCACAAGTAACTGAACCGATACTATTCTTACTGGTATCATAGAATTTTATTTCTTTAGTTATATATTTAGGACTTTGTGGTTCACAATTAGCTGAATAATTTATATTTATTTGCTTATTTTTTTTGGGTTGACTGAGTTCATTATCTGATTGTGAAATTCGAAATTTCTTATCCTCATTCATCAAGACAACAATCGCCTTATTTTTAATTTTACTTTTATCAAATTTATCTATACTTGTAGTAGAAAAAAATTCATGGTTATTAATGCTACTTTCAATATTTTCATTGTTATTTGGATCTACTTTATTTTCAAAACAACAATTTTCTTCTTTCTGTACTTCTTCATCTTCATCTTTCTCTTTCTCTTTCCCTTTTTCTTTCTCTTTTTTTTTCTCTTTTTCTTTCTCTTTTTCTTTCTTTTCCTTTTGATCAACGGCACAAACAAGACATTTATGACAATTTAAGCATTTATAATGAATATTTGAATGTTCAGACTTTGTTTCCTCAATTTCCTCAATCTTATTATTTGAATCCTCATTTTCATTGGTATTTATGTTAATTTCTGGAGTATCATTATTTAATGAAATTTCTTGTTGTTGGACTTCAGTAATATCATCATTATTATCTTGAACTGTTTCATTAATATCTTTATTATTACCATCACTACTACTTAAGGTTTGCATTCCTTCATTAATATATTCTCTAATATTATAATCTTCAGTTTGAGTTTGAACTGTCTCTATAGATACAACCTTATTAATTCTCATTTTTCCATCACCAGTAGAATATTCTCTATTATATATTTTACTATTTAATTTATTATTTTTTTTTATTGCAATATATTTATATATATTTTATTTTTTTTAAAAAATAAAATTATGTATATAATTAATTAGTAATACCATTTTTGAATAATATTTATAAAAATTTTTTTTAATTTATAATAAAATTTACTTATATTCTTTAATAAGAAACATGTATCTATTTTCCTATTATATTATTAAAAAAAAATAAATATATTTAAAATTGATTGTTTAAAAAAAATAAAAATACATATATGAAAAAAATATATATAATATAATATTTAAATATATTCTATAAATATACATTATCTTTCAATTGCTTTTCTAAATTGGATACTTTCAATGATTGTTCTCTTAATCTTGTTTCATATTCTTCATTTTCATGTCGAAGATTATTTAAAATATCCTATATTTTTTTTTTTTAAAAAAAAAAAATTAATTAAATATTTTAAAATTTAATACATAATAAAATATTAATTAATCAATTTTCTCTATTTCTTTAAATAAATAAATAAAAAAAAAAAAAAAAAAAAAAAAAAAAAAAAATAGTAAAAAATAAATATTTATACATACTTCTGAACTTTTTAGTATATGTTCTAATTCTACTTTTTCTTTTTTAGGTACCATAGTTTTTTGAATTTCTTTTAATTCTTTTATTTCATTATTTTGTTCTTTAATCTTAATAATTTAATATAAATTAATAAAACATTACAAATAAATTAATAATTGATCAGAATTATATATTTTTAAGAAAAAAAAAATAATTTCAATAGATATAAGTATGAATATATATATATAAAGAAAAATTTTTATTCTTTTTTTTTTTTTCTTTTTACTTTAGATTCTAAATTTTCTATTTTTCTTTCAAATTTATCTATTAATTCCAAATGTTCTGGACTTAATTGGTTACTATCAATATCTTCATCATCATCCTGTTCTTTCAGTAAAAATCTTTCAAAATCATCCCTTTTTTCATTTAAATAATAATTTAAACTTTTTTTTTTTATTGTTAAAAAAAAAAATACTTATTAAAAAATTTTTTAATTATTCATGTTAATGAAAAAATTAATAATTACCTAGTATTTTCATCTATTAATAATAATAGTAATAGTAATATATATTATATATTAGGATAATATAATATATTATTTTATTATATTAAATATGTAAAATTCGTTATTATTAATATCAAAGCATTTTTTTTACTTAATTTAATACATATAATAAATATATATAAATTAGAATATTTAAAATTCATATTATACATTTTAAATTATCTATTTCCGTTTCTAATTCTTTATTTTTTTGGGTTTCATAATTCAATAACAATCTATTTTCATTTTGAGCTAATAATTTTTGAATTTTTAATCTTAAGAAATGGTTTTCATTCTGATCTACTTTAATATTATTTATTACTTTATCATATTCATTCTTTTATTTTATTATAATATATACATATATATATTTCATTTTATTATATATTATAAATATATTTATATGTATATATTAATGTTTTTTTTTTTTTTTTTTTTTTTTTTTTTTAATAAACTTGTTATTTTAATTATATAAATATACATATATATTTATTAATATATATAAATATATATAAATATAATTACCTTAATTTCAGATAATAAACTTCCAAATACTGGTGACTCCTCACATATCATATCCATACAATGACTATAAACTTCTAATCTTCTAAAATCTGCTTTATCATCATCCTTTTTCAATTTAAGAATACTTAATTCCTATGAAAATAAAAAAGATTTTAATCATAATTTTATTTTTCATTATATAATAGTAATTTAATTATTATAATATAAAATATATATTTATATATTTATTAGTATTTTTTAATATAACTATGTATTATATTAATTATATGATAATATATAATAGAAAAATTATTTTCATTTTTGTAAAAAAAAAAAAAAAAAAAAAAATATATATATATATATAAATATTTGTAATTACTTTATTAATATAGTTTCGGATTCTCTCTACTTTATCACCTTTATTAAATTTTTGTGAGTTTTCACTCACTCTGAACTTTTTAGAATTTTCTAAACTTAATATTTTTTCTTGGAAGGAAATATCTTTATCAGCATATATTTTTGATTTAAAGAAGGGAAATGGTGGTTTATAAATAGAAGAATGATATGAATCATTTTCAATGACCTGATCTAAATTATTTTTATTATAGATAATATTATTACTATCATTATTTTTATTATCAGTATTGTCAATACTAATATTTTCAATTTCATTAGATATGTGGATATTATCATCGTTTTCAGTGATCTCTGATTCCCCATGGGTATTATTCAAATTTTCTATTATTATATTTTGTTGATTTTCATTATTCCGTTTTTGTATGGTTTCTTTTGTGGAGTTATCTTGAGAATTGGAATTAGATAAAAGGGGTGAATTATTATTAACTACTTGATTACTAGTGGAATCGATTACTGAGGATTTAGGGCTTTCTTTAGTATTCATGGTATTAATTATTATTTTAGGGGATGAATTATTTCCAAAAGGTGAAATGAATTCAGGTTTTGGTAGAGTGGAAGTAGGAATAGAAGTTTGTGAGAAAAATTTAAAATGGATATCATTATTATGATCTTTATTAAAAATATTTTCTGCAGAGTATGCTTTTGTAGATCTATTCTTTTCAATATTATTATTATTATTATTATTTCCATTATTTTCATTATTGCTATTATCATTGCTGTTATTGTTGTCATTATTGTTAATTTTATTATCATAGTTGATATTATTATTATTAGTATTAGTATTACTTTGAACATCTGGAAATTTATCAAAATTTTTTTGATTATTTTCATTTACAGCTTCTTTTAAATTAGTAATTGAATTTGGAGATGGCATAAATATTTTATCTTCATTCTTATCTTTTAAATGTTCAATATAGTCATATTTTTTCATTAAATCATGAATATCGGTACTTGAATTTGTAATACTATTGATACTTTCATTACTTTCAGATGCTGTAATTTTATTACTATTCATATTAATATTATTACTATCATTATTGCCATTATTATTATTAGTACTGGTATCATCATTATTAACGTTATTTATGGGTAAATCTTCTTTTCGTAATAATCTATCCTGTACCCTCTTTTTAACATTCATAAATGGTTTTTTTTGGATGGCACTCTTTTCTCGATATCTTTTAGCAATATCTTGATATTGTTCCGTCATCTTTTTAACACTAAATTGCAATTTTTGATTATTTAAAAGATATTCAGTTTCCTCATCATCCATCATTCCTCCTAAATTTTTAACAGTATTCGGGGAATCTAAAATAAAAATCTTATTTCTCGATTTTCCATGAGAAGAAGGATTGTTGATTACGGAACCATACATTTGCCTCTGATTCCAACTATTTAACGTTTTTTTAATAGTCCCCACTACTTGTCGTTCATATTCAGAATTCATATTTTTGGAATTAAGATATCCTCCCATCATTAACTTGGCAATATTTTTTTGATAATCTCTATCGATGGTGTCCATATAATGTTTAATAGGTGGTTTCCTTGAAATTACTCTCGGTGATATTGAAGTTGAATTATTAACATTTGAAACATGACTTCTAATTTTATAAACTCTTTTAATAGGCACTAAATCAACTTTCGAAGTTAAAGGGGTTTCTTCCCCCCTCCATCGATTAACATCTTCTGTAATATCTAAAGACATTTTTTCTTTTTTTTTTTTTTTTTTAAGGTATTTAATAATAAATTAATAATAAA
>JACVTC010000086.1:167500-220000 GCA_016946835.1 Neocallimastix lanati (nom. inval.) | reverse complement strand
TTCTAAATTATATTTAAATATGGACATTCATAATGTTTTGAATCACAATATAGTTTATGCATAATATTAATGCTAGTCTGATCCGAAATCCATCCTGCATAACTTGTACCACAGAAACAACATTTTATTCTATCAGTCAATATTTTTCCTGTTTCATCTTCAATTGGTTTATATTCAAAACCTCTTTCAGATAACTTTTTTTTTTTTTTTTTTTTTTTTTTTTTTTTTTTATTGATATATTAATAATAAAAATAAATAAAAAATAGCAAAAATATATATGTATATATATATATTATCATTTATATTATAACGAATTATAATGTTAATAGATTAATATATTATTAAGAGAAAAATAAATTTTTTAAAATATAGATATAATATATAAAGTAGTATATCATAATAAATTATATTATATTATCTTATAAAGCTTACAGCTACAAATAGATCTGGATTATTATATGGATATCTACAAGATTTCTCTACAGGATGGTCTTGATAATTTAATATTGGTTGCTCATTCAAAAATGTTTCATATCTTTTTTTACAGCCTATGCAATATAATTCATGACATGCATCATCGAAAGCCTTTTTAAATCGTTTTAAGTCTTTATTAATATTAATAAAAAATAAATATATTATGAAAAAAATATAAGAGTTTAATTAAAAGAAAAAAAATAAAAAAAAAAATATATATATATATATTAAAATAATAGTTTAAAAAAATACTTAAAATATATATTAGCATATTAATATAGCTATTATTAAAAGTTTAAAATTATTACCTTCTGTTGCTTTAAAATAGAAAACAATATTTGAAGAAGAATCTTCAGGATATGGTATAACGGTAGAATTACAAATACTAACTTTTTCATTCTGTATTAACTTTAATTCACGTTCATTTAAAAGTGAAGTATCAATAATATCCTTTAAATAAGTAACTGTAGTGCTTATTGTAACTTTATTTTTAAAATTTCTTCCAAAAGAATTTATTAATATTTTATGATTATCACTTCTACTATAACTAGCCATAAATTCCCACACTTCACAATTATTGTATAATATATAAATAAAATTTAAAAAAAAAAATAAAAAAAAATTAGTATTATAAAAATATATTTTTTTTTTAATTATTTTAATAAAAGAAAAAAAAAATTCTTATGCAATATATATAAATACATTTAATATTTAATGATGGTATTGGTTGTCCATATAAATTATAGGTAACTAAACGAAATTGTTTCTTTAATAAAAAAATTACAATAGGACCCTTTTTAACCCACCTTTGTTTTTGTATATTGAATTTATACATATTAGATATGCTATAATAGTGAAAAAAAAATAAAAAATAATATAAGATTTATAAGTATTTATATAATAATAATAAACCTATTTATAAATTAAACAAAAAAAAAAAAATATATATATATATATATAAAAGTTATTTATAAATATTAATTTTTACAAGACATCATCTAAAGTAAGTTCATCTTTCCATGGCGCTGACATATTTTCAGTTAAATCTTTATATATTTTTACTGCACGTACTAGATACTTTTTACGCTTTTGTTCTATTCTACTTTTTATTTCATAGATCCCAGACATGTCTTCTTGATCACTTGGATAAAAATCACTAGCTATTTAAATAATTATTTTTTATTTTTTTATTTTTTTATTTTTTTATTTTTTTATTTTTTTATTTTTTTATTTTTTTATTTTTTTATTTTTTTATTTTTTTATTTTTTTATTTTTTTATTTTTTTATTTTTTTATTTTTTTATTTTTTTATTTTTTTATTTTTTTATTTTTGAATTATTTTTTTTCTTTAATTTTTAAAAAGAGAATTATTTATAACATTGTATGGAAACGTACCATCATCTTCACATTCCTGAGTAAAATTATTTTGTTCTTCAAAAATATTATCTTCATCACTTTCAGGAGAATCCATACGACATTGCTTATCAAAATTTGAAAAAACTATTTAAATTATACATGTTAATATTTTCGATTATAAAATTAGGTAAAGTAATATAAAAATAAATATATATAATATTAACATGAATTTATATTTATATTATAAATATTTATTTAAACAAACCAAAAATAATATTCAAAAGAGTTTTTTGTTTTTTTTTCTTTTTTTTTCAAGAATAATAATAAAAAAAAAAAAAAAAAAAAAAAAAAAAAAAAAAAAAAAAAAAAAAAATTTAAAAATTATATAAATATATCTACTAATTTACCCATATTAAGTTCAGTATAACCACTATCATTTTCATCTTGATATGGATGTTTTATGGCTATTGAAATATTATTTAAATTAAATATTTTAATTATGAGCCATTAATAACTTTTATAAATATTTGAAATGAAAAAAAAAAAAAAAAACATGAAATAAAAATAAAATAAAATAAAATAAATAAATTTAAATTTAAATTTTATTACAGTTCATGTCTGTAAAGTTCATTGGTGTAGTATCCATCTTATTTCAAATTATAAATTTATTATTAAAAATACTTATAAAAGATTATATTACTAATAAAAAATAATACTTTGAATAAAAATTCAATTTATTAATACTTGTATATTATAATTTTTTATTTTAATTGAAAATTACTAAACCAAAAATACAATATGTAATTATATATATGAAACTAATTAAAAAGGTGAAGTTCGTATTAAAAATTGAAAGATTTAAAAAAAAAATAATAATAATAATAATAATAATAATTTAATTAAATTAAATATTTAATTATTAATCTTTTTTTTTTTTTTTCAAAAATTTATTATTTAAAAATTGAATTATAATATTCCATATTATATTAAGTAAATTTTAATAAAAAATTAATTTTGGCCCCAATAGGTCCATTGTCATTTATTATTTTAATTAATATTTTTAATAATGGATTTAATTTTTATTAATTTAATTGACAAATTATTAATTCTAACCTAAAAAAAAAAAAAATTAAAATTTCAAATTAATATTTTTTTTTTTATAAGTATAAAACTTTAAAGTCTCTTTTTTTCTTGTACATATTTTTTATAATAAAATAAAGTTTTTAAATTTATTTAATCAACAAAAGATATTTATTTATGAATCATTTATTTATTCACTTATTTATGTATATCTATAAATTTATTTATTTATTTATTTATTTTTAAATTTTATATAATATTTATTTTTAATTGTCATATATTATTAGGATAGTTTTTTAAAGTTTTATTAAACTTTATAATATTCATTAAAATTATTATATGATTTACATATATTAAAGTCATTTTAAATATGAAAGAATGACTAATTTAAGAAATAAAACTATAATTAAATTATATATAATTAGTAATTTTAAATCAATAATAAATTTTTAGATTTCAAATTTATTATATTATATAGTAGTAATCTACTTTATTATCAACATTTATTTCTTAAAATTAAATAAAAAATTAAAGGTTAGAATACTTAAAATTTTTAATAATTAGTTAATTATGACTAAACTATAATGAATAATAAAATAAATATTAAAAATACAAAAAAAAAAAAAAAAAAGAATAATTCATAATAAAATAATATACAATAGTCATATTTAATAATTGGTTACCTTTTTCATTTTATGAAAAATAATCAATGAATACATAATGCATTGTTAATATTTTTAATGATTTTATTACTTTCTTTTTTCAAATCTTAAACAGCTGAAAAAGAAATATTATTAATATTGAATTATATACTGATATAATCTAATTTATAGTTACTTTTTAAACAAAATATACTTCTCTATTAAAAAATTTTATATAATATATTAATTATGATTTTATTTTATTTTATATATATTTATCATTTTAACTAGTAATAGTTAAAATAATAATAAATATAATAATAATAGAAATTAATCATAACAAAAATAAATAATAAATTTGAAAAAGAAAATTAATTATAAAAAATAATATTAAATTATTTTTAAAAATATTAATTACATAAATTAATAAGTAAATAATATAAAGAATTAAAATTTATACATTTTAAAAGCGTATTTTTTTTTTTTTAATTTATTTGAGTATAATATCGTAATATGTATGAATTGAAGGTACAAAATTTTTATTATTATTAAATAAACCTATTATTACTATTACTATAATTTTTACTATTATTATTATTTTAAAAACATATATATATATATTTTATTTGAGGATAATATCGTAATATGCTGAATTGAGGGTACAAATAATTCTATTATTATTAAATAAACCTATTATCACTATTACTATTATTTTTATTATTATTATTATGTTAATCCTTCACCATTTATTATTTATTCAAAAAGCAATAGTTAATATTTTTGTTATTATTAATATAACAATTTAAGGTAGATATACATGTTTCATTATTATCATGTATAACTTTTAATATTATCAATTGTATTTTTTTTTTTAATTTTTAAATATTGCATTTGTATTAAATTAATGCTAACAGAAAAAAAAAATAATATAAATTATGGATATTCCTTTCTAATGAACTTGTGTAAATAAAAAAGAAAAATATCTATGTTATATTTAAATATTAATAAAATAGAAATAAACAGAATAAAATAAAAAATAATTAACATTTATAATGAATTTATTATTTTAAAAAATTTTTAATTGAATGAATATATAAATAAATTTTTATTAATAATTTTAAAAAAGGGAAAATTTTTTTTTTTTTTTTTTATATATGTAATTTTATTAAATAATAAAAATCAATTATTATTTTAATGTTTAAAGTATAATTGAAAAATTTTATAGAATATTAATAATAGAAGATGAAATAATAGTATCAATAAGACATTTATATACGTGAAAAATAAGAAAATTAAATAATAATAATAATAATAATAATAATAATAATAATAATAATAATAATAATAATAGAATATTATTTAGAGAATAAAAATTTATTAAATATTATTAATACTATTATTAAAGAGACATAAACATACAATTACAATAAATATCAATAGTATTAATAATAATAATAATAATATTATTATTATAATATATTTAAAATTTTTTTCTAGTATATAGGAATAATTGAATTATCAATAAAATTAATAATAGCAATAAACAATAACGATAATAGCTTTTTTCTTTCTTTTTTTTTTTTTTTTTTTTTTTTTTTTTTTTGCTGTTGTTGCTAAAGGAATTATTAAAAATCAATTAATTATATAATAATATTATTATCAAAATGAATGATAGTATGGACGTTGATCTTCAAGGTATATTAAAAAAAAGGACAAATGAGTATTACACAGAAAACTTCTATAACGACGTTAAAAAATCAACCAAAAGAGTTAGAATTGAACTACCTATTGGTGAAGATTCTGATAGCGATGATTCATCAAAAATATATAGCCCTAAGAAAAGAAGAGGATTAAATAATCAGTAAGATTAAAATTTATAGGAAATTATAAGAAATATAATGATATAAATAATTATATGAAATTGTTATTATTATTATTATTATTATTTCATATAGTTCATATATACTTATAATATTATTTATAATAATAAAAATATTTTATTTTATTTTATTTTATTTTATTATTTTTTTTTTTTTTATAAAAAATAATTATATAAAAATAAAATATTATATATAATATGAAATAATATTTTAATTGAAAAGAAATGAAATACTACCATTAAATATACCATTAAGAAATCAAAATAATTCTAATAATGACCTACAATTATTAAATTATTCAAATAATAATGATGAATACAATAAAAAAGATAGAATTATAGTGACACCTAGATCATCATTAATATCTCAAAAATTAAAAAATATAAAACATAATTCCAAATATTTTAATAACAATAACAACACCAATAATAATAATAAAAATAATTTCTTATTTGAAAGTCCTTTAAGTCCACAAAGTGATAGTAATACATTAAAAGAAATTAATAATCATTTTTCATTTTCAAATACATCTTCTCCCTTATCGATAAACTTCATAAATAATAGTAATAAAAATAACAATAATAAATTCAAAAATTCACTACTGTCAGCATCATTATCCCCTCCAGTTAAATCAAATTCCTCCTTAAATTCATCTACTACATTTTCTTTTCCCTTTTCTTCATCTTTACCAAGTTCTTTTACATTCCATTTACCTTATACATGCAATAATAACTCTATTTCAAATAACTCTAATAATAGTAATAACGGATTTAATTTTAATTTCGCCCCAAATAATTTAACTTCAAATACCATTAAAGAATCAGATGAAGATCATAACGAAAATATGAATTCATTAAATAATTATAGAAGCAATAATTCACTAAATAAAATATATATGTCTAATTCATCTATAAGTTCGAATGGTATAATAATTTATAAAATTAATAATAAAAAATAATAATAAATAAAAATATATTAATAATATCATAATATTAGTAAAAAAAAAAAAAAAAAATAAAAGAAAAAGAAAATAGAAATCTTTTATAAGATAAAATATTTTTGATACTAAATTATTTTTTTCCTTTATTTAATATATATACATATATATATATATATATACATATATATTTATTTAAGCATTTTCAAGTAAAAATAGTCTGGAAACAGATGATGACGATGATACTGATACAGAAAAACAAAAAAATTCCCTTTTAAGTAAAATGGCAAGACAAAGTTTTGAGACTGAAAAAGTAATTTTTTTTTAAATTAATAATTAATAATAATATTAATAAAGTAGTACTAATAAAATATTATTATATATACTTATATATATATATATATATAGAAAAGATATATGCAACATCATAAAAACGATTAAAAATCAAAATATAATTTAATAGAAAAATTTAAAAATAATTGTAATATTTGGAACATGATCCAGTATATTTAAAAATAATCATTCCAAAAATAAAAAATTTATATAGGGATTAAATTTATTATTTAATCTAAATTAAAAAATTTTATTGTCATTACTATAAAATAAAAACAAACAAACACGTACAAAAATAAAAACAAACAAACAAAAATAATAATGATAATAATTGAAAAAATTTTTTTCATTTTTACATCAAGAAAACATTTATATAATATTATCTTTTTATTTATTTATTTAATTTTAAATATATATAAATATATATATTTTTTAAAGAGATATGTGCTATATCATAACATCTGTATTCAGAATGAATAACATTTAGAAGTAATTTTCAATATAAAGAGTATATTGATGATACATAATTTTTAATTTTTTAATCATTTATGTTAATTTAAAACAAGTATATTACTATCGAAAAATAAATAAATAAATAAATAAATAAATAAATAAATAAATAAATAAATAAATAAAAAGGAAAAAAATTTTTATTAAAAAAAAAATTAAATATAAATAATTTAATATATTTTATTATAATATTTTTTATAATATTTTTTATAATATATACTATTTTTTTTTGTATTGATTTATAAAATATTCTTTTTTTTTTATTATTAAAAAAAATTAATAATAATATATCATTCCTTATTTTAAAATACATGTATTATTTAATATATAATATTGCTATTAAACAGACAAGAATACCTAATTAATATAAATATAATATGAAGTTTTGATTAATATGTTTTTTATATTTATATATTATATTAAGAATTAATTTATTAATATAAATAAAAAATATTTACTTAAAGCAATTATTATTATATTTCTATAAGATTTTGTCTGATTATTGGATTTCTCTTCTAATTCTGTAAACTATATATATATATGTAAATGAATATAATATTATAAAATAATAATTATATATAATTAATGATAAATAAAATTAATAATATATAATTAATGACATATTAATAAAAAATATATATATATTTTTTTTAAAAAAGTAAAATAAAATAAATAACTGAAATATAAATATAAAGTACAGATTGAATAAAATAAAATAAAATAAAATAAAATAAAATAAAATAAAATAAAATAAAATAAAATAAAATAAAATAAAATAAAATAAAATAAAATAAAATAAAATAAAATAAAATAAAATAAAATAAAATAAAATAAAATAAAATAAAATAAATAGTAGAATATAAATATAAGTACAGATTGAATAAAATAAAATAAAATAAAATAAATAGTAGAATATAAATATAAGTACAGATTGAATAAAATAAAATAAAATAAAATAAAATAAAATAAAATAAAATAAAATAAAATAAAATAAAATAAAATAAAATAAAATAAAATAAAATAAAATAAAATAAAATAAATAAAATAAAATAAAATAAAATAAAATAAAATAAAATAAAATAAAATAAAATAAAATAAAATAAAATAAAATAAAATAAAATAAAATAAAATAAAATAAAATAAAATAAAATAAAATAAAATAAAATAAAATAAAATAAAATAAAATAAAATAAAATAAAATAAAATAAAATAAAATAAAATAAAATAAAATAAAATAAAATAAAATAAAATAAAATAAAATAAAATAAAATAAAATAAAATAAAATAAAATAAAATAAAATAAAATAAAATAAAATAAAATAAAATAAAATAAAATAAAATAAAATAAAATAAAATAAAATAAAATAAAATAAAATAAAATAAAATAAAATAAAATAAAATAAAATAAAATAAAATAAAATAAAATAAAATAAAATAAAATAAAATAAAATAAAATAAAATAAAATAAAATAAAATAAAATAAAATAAAATAAAATAAAATAAAATAAAATAAAATAAATAAATAAAATAAAATAAAATAAAATAAATAAATAAAATAAAATAAAATAAAATAAAATAAAATAAAATAAAATAAAATAAAATAAAATAAAATAAAATAAATAAAATAAAATAAAATAAAATAAAATAAAATAAAATAAAATAAAATAAAATAAAATAAAATAAAATAAAATAAAAAATAAATAGTAGAATATAAATATAAGTACAGATTGAATAAAATAAAATAAAATAAAATAAAATAACTATATTATATAACTAAATAATATAACTAAATTATATATTCATTCCTACCATTTTTTGACAAGCATTCAGTGTCTTTTTATTATTTTCTAAACGCATATGTAACAATCTAATTTTATTTACTGATGACTCATTTTCTTCTTTCATATCATTTATTTTTTCTTGTAAAACAATATTTTGTTCTTTTGCTGATTGTAAGTCTTTTATAACACTCTTTTGTTATTTTAAAATCAATAATAAATTAATTTATTATGAAATAATAATAATAATAATAATAATATTAATAATAATAATGATAATAATAATAGTAATAATTATAATCTTAATCTTAATAATAATAATAATAATAAAAATAATAATAATAAATAAATAAATAAATAAATAAATAAATGAATAAACGTTTGAACAATTACCATATTTGACTTTGATAAGTTATTGAAATCTTCTAATATTTCTTTGAGTAATTTTGTTTTTTCACGTAGTTCATTCTAAATTTATTTATACGAAATTAATATAATTATTTATTATTTAATTATTTATTATTATTTTTTTTTTAATATATATAATGATAAATAGTAAATCACCTCTAATTCTGTTGTCGTCCGTTCATATTTTTTGAATGTAGTAAAAAGATACTTAATTATGTTTCTTTATAATAACATTAATATATATATATATATATGTAGATAGATAGATTATTATTAATTCTTAATTATTATATCAATAAATATAATTTTTTTTTTTTTTACTCTTCATTTTCATTTTCATGTTTTATTATATCCATCTTTGGATTCCATGATGAATGGGATGATTCTTAAAAAAAATTATAATAAAAATATTCAAATAATACATTTTATATCATTAATTTATGAGAAGTAATGTTAATAATATAAATAAGAAATTTATTAAAAAAAAAAAAAAATTTTAATGATTGATTATCATATTTATTATATTAATTTAATTTTTTTTTATTTTTTTAAAAAATTACTTTGAATTGGGTTTTGCATTCCTCCGATAATTCTGATTATATTACATATTTCATTCTTTTTACTTTTTGATGAAGTTTGTAAAAGGTATACATTATTTTCAGTATTAAATTGAAATATATTTGAGTTTCCTTTAAACATTGATCCTTTTGCACAATATGTATTCTCTTTTATTAATATATAGATATATATATATTAATTATTATTATTTATTCATAATAATAATAGTAATAATAATTATATTAATATCGTTGATAATTTATGAAATTATAATATTATATATCAATAATAAAATTTTTTGTTATTTCTTTAGTTGTGTAAAAATTACAGTAATAATAATAATAATAATAATAATAATAATAATAATAATAATAAAAATAATTCATATCTATTTTAAATTTTATATATTTATATATTTAAATTATAATGAATAAAAATAAAAATAAAAAAAAATAATAAAATAAAAAAAAATAAAATAAAAAAATAAAATAAAAAAAAATTTTATTATCCTACTAAATAATTTTTCGATATCAAGAATAATTAAATCGGAAGGATTTCCAATATTTATTAAATCCCAATTATATTTTTTTGTTGAATTAGGAGTTTTAGTATTATTTTCAGATGATGATTTTTCATTTTCATTATCATTATCTGCTTTTTTTTTGTTTTCGTTATTTTCTTTAAATGATTGATTATCATTCATATTTTTTATATCATTTTCTTTTTCTTTAAATATATTATTATCATCGTTACTATTATTATTATTAGTATTATTATTATTTTTGTTAGTGTTTTCCGAATCATTTTCAATTATGGGTGAAACTTGAAAATTTATTGAATGATTTCTAAATATAGAATTTATTATTTTTTCATCTAAATCTTTAATATTTAGTAGTGGATCGAAGAAATATTTTGAATAATTTTCTCTTTCATTTTTCGGTACCACAGCTAATTTTATATTATCATCCGTTATTTTTAAGATAGCAAAATCCTTGAATGAAAAATTCTGATTTAAAAGTGATACGAAATATAGGTACTTTTTTAAATTTCCTACATCACTTAAATTAAATTCTTCCTCTTGCACAAAACTTTCATTATGAAAACTTTTTGTAGTTGCCGAGAGAGGTGAATTTTCGCATTCAGATGTTGGTGATAAATAGTGATCTATAACCAAATTATTTATATTTGGTGAATTTGGTATTATTACTGATTCTCTTAATGAACTCTCATTAAATCCATTTTTTTTAGTTACTATAGATAAATCGTCATTATGAGTACTATTTCTTTTTGAAGAAGGGCTATTAATCTATTTTAAACATATATATTTATATTATTTTTTTGAAAAAAAAAAAATTAAAATAAAATATAATAAATAAAATATAATAAATAAATAATATATATAACAATATTTATTAAATAATTTTATTTCATATTTATGACCATAAATATTTTTCTTTTATAAATATATATATGAAAAAGGAGACTTTAGAAAACTATATAATTATCTAATTAATTATTACCATTATTTTATATTATTTAGTTATTTTAGCTTAATATTAATATGTAATTAATAATTATAAATACATATAATAAATAAATTATGCATTCGATAATAATAAAAAAATTATAAATTAGTTTTTTTTTTTTTTTTTTTTTTTTTTTTTTTTTTTAAATTTCCTATTTTAGAAATATTAATTATATTTTATGGTTTTTATTTTTACTAATAATTAAAGTTTTTTTTATATTTATATATTTTTTTTTATATTTTTTTTTATTTTTTATATTTTTTTTTTATTATATATCATATATATGAGCAATAAAATAAAAATGAATATTTTGTAATAAATAATGGAAAAATATTAAAATAAAAAAAAGGTTAAATATAATTTAACTTTTATTAAGTTAAATTTTATTCCATAATTTAAAAAAATATTTTATATATATATTCTCAAATAATAGATATTATAAAATATATTTAGGTTTAATTATTATACCATAATTTTTTAAATATTTAAAAAATTATATATATAAAATATATCTATTTAAAAAATAAAATATATATATGTCTTTTTTTTTTTTTTTTATAATAAACTCTTTTTTTGTATATACATTTCACCATTATATTTATTAGATGTAAAAAAAAATATTTTTATAAAGTTTGAGAAAATTTCTCAAAAATAAAAATTAATGAATACATTTAATACTTCCAATACTTTTAATTACAATAGAGCTTTTAATAGAAAAAAAAAAAAGAAAAAAGTAAAAATAATGAAATGTTTGATATCTGAAAAAATAACTATAATCAGCTAAATAAAAAAAAGTTAGAGCCATGTTAAAAAAATTAAAAAAATGGATATGATATAAAAATTTATTAATGTTTATAAGATAGTATGAAAATCATATAGAAACGAAACCATCAGAGTTATTTTAGTATATTTATAAGAATACATCAAAGTATACAAGTTTCATTAGTATCTTATTATTCCAAAATGAAAAATTTATAGCTGAAATCATTTAGTATTTTTTATAATTTTCAGAAATTTTTTTTTTTTTTTTTTTTAAAAAAAAATTATAAAACATATTAAATTATTATTAATATAAAAAAAGTTGGACTAAACCATATATTTTATAAATTAACAAATTTTATGATTTCTAATATTTATATATATATATTCTTTATATATTTTTAATAGAAAATTTATTTTTTTTTATTTATTAAAATTTTACATTAAAATATTGAATTTTTAAATCAAAACACACAAAATATGTAAAAAAGCACCACTTTTATTTTATTTTTTTTTTTTTTTTTTATATTAGTATTTATTTTATAAATATTCTAAATAGAATTTAATATCATCTTAAAGGGTAATTTTATATGAACTTTATTATTTATTGAATTATATTAGTAATTTATACTTTACTTCAATAAATAAAAAAAAAATATATATATATATATATTTATATTTATTATTTATTGGGATTTAAATTTCAAAATCTAAGTATTATTTTAAAGTAAAAATATATATATATTTATATAGATATATATCCTCCATATATATTCCTTTTATTTCATTAATATATATGTATGAAAAAATTTATATCTTTTTCTAAATTATTAATCAACTTTAAAAAAAAAGTATTAATGATAATAATAATAATATCAACATATAATAATAATATCAACATTAAATTTTAAAAATAGAAAAAATAAAGAAGCCTTCAGTAATCCTAAATTTAACAAATCTATAAAAAAAAAAAAAAAGTTAGTTTGGTTTGGTGTAACATTAAGTTTTGGTAATTATGTCAACTTTAAAATCTTTAAAAAAAATAATTTTAATCTTTTATATAAATTTAAATTTAATCATTTTAAAACTCATAATTAATAATTAATAGATTAGACATAATAATAATAATAAAAATTATATATTATATATTATAATATATATTTTAAATTCATTTACAACTATAGATTTATATTTATATTATTTCTCATATATAATTAAAATTATTTTATATTTATATAAATATATATAAAATTAAAATTTTAACTAAGCAATTAAATATAAAATAATGACATATATAAAATGATATATAAAATAATGATATTTATTAATAATGAAATATATAATAATATATAAAATAATGATATATATAAAATAATGATATATATAAAATAATGAAATATATAAAATAATGAAATATATAAAATAATAATGATATATAATAAAATAATATAATTTATAATTTTTTTTTTTTTTTTTTTTAATTAAAAAAAAAATTAATTAAAAAAAAAATTAATTTATTAAGGTACAATTTATTTCTGAAATATATTTATTAAAATACATTTAATATTAAAATTAATTATAGTTAAAGAATATAAAAAAAAATAATGATACTAATAATAAAAGTAATTAAAATTATTAAATATGAGTAATTATTAAATATTATATAATAATATTAAATAGTAAATATTAAATATTAAAAAATAGTTATCATTATTATTTTATTCAAATATATATTTATAAAAAAAAAAAAATTGTTTAATTATTCATTATTTTATATTTTTTATTTTTATCTATTTTTTTTTTTTTTTTTTCTCCATTGTACTTATTGTTTTCCTCATTGAGTATTATATTTAATTAAAGATAAAAATAAGTAGTAAATGACTCTTGATAATAATTCTTCTATTGTTCCTCCTCCTCCTCCCTCAAATTCAGAAATTAATGTTAATAATACTATCATACCATCAACGCCAATACCATCAACGCCATTAGCTTCAACGCCATTACCATCAACTCCATTTAATGATCCTCAAAATGCTTCTGGTATTCGACCAACGTTACAGTAAATATATTATTGTTACATTTATTGTTACTATAATATAATAATCATTATTTAATTATTATTATTATTACTCTAAATATTAAGAATTTCAAAGAAAAAAATAAATAAAATTACAATAAAAGAAAAATTAAAAAAAAAAAAAATAAATAGAAATTATATTATATAATTATTATTATTATTATTATTATTATTATTATTATTATTATTATTATTATTATTATTATTATTATTGTTGTTGTTGTTGTTGTTAATTATAATGTGTTTAGTACTATATGTTTAATACGATATATTTATAGCTATATATTTATTATTTTTATTTATTTGTTTTTATTTATTTGTTTTTATTTATTTTTTTTTTTTTTTAAATAAAAAAAAAAAAAAAATTATTTCATAATTTTAAAATGCATTACTAAATTTTATAGAAGAACAATTATGATTATTTAATTTCTTAATATTTAGCCATATACTTATTTTACATTTATTACTATTATTATTAAATTATTATTATTAATATTATTACTATTTAAATTATATATATTATATAGAAATATTGTTTCTACAGTAAATTTAGAAACTCGTCTAGATTTAAAGACAATAGCACTTCATGCTAGAAATGCAGAATACAATCCTAAAGTATGAAAGAAAATAATAATATTTTATAAGTAATTTTATTATTTTATATAAAAATATTAAGATTGAATGGATAAATATTTTACAAGTTATATTGTTGATTTTTTTAAAATAATAGTAATAATAAAAAAAAAAAAAAAAAAAAGAAAAAAAAAAATTAAAGAATTATAAAATTGAAAGTCAACATTATTTTTAAACAATAAATTTCAATAAATAGAAATTATCAATATAATAATAATTTTAATACACAAAATATTATGAAAAATATATATATATATTAAATCAATAAATATGAATAAATAAAAAATAACAACAATGAAATATATATATATATATATATATATAATATTTTTTTTATTTTAATTAAATGAATTTGAATTCAAATTATTATTTATAATACAAACATGAATTATTATAAATATTATATATATATGTATATAAATATATTTATACATTTTTTTTTTTTTTTATGAATTTTCTTATTTATAATATGAAAAATATATATTAATTATATATATATATATATATAATTTATCTCTCTATCTATTTATTAATTTATTATATAAATATTTTATTTTAGCGTTTTGCTGCTGTCATTATGCGTATCAGAGAGCCTAAAACAACTGCATTAATTTTTGTTTCTGGAAAAATGGTAGTTACAGGAGCTAAAAGTGAAGAACAATCTAAATTAGCAGCCCGAAAATATGCTAGAATTATTCAAAAATTAGGTTTTCCAGCAAGATTTAATGAATTTAAAATACAAAATATTGTTGGAAGTTGTGATGTAAAATTTCCTATTCGTTTAGAAGGTTTAGCTTGTGCTCACGGTCACTTCTCAAGTGTAATAATTAATAATTAATAACGATAAGATTCATAAAATAAAAATAGAATAAGAATAATATTACATATATATATTATATATATTATATATATTATTTATATTAAATAATAAAAAATTTGTATCTTATTATTCAATAATAATTAAAATTATTAAAAAATTTATATATATATATATTTTTGTTTAAAAATTATTATTATTATTAATTATTAAAAAATTAATATTAATAATAAAGTATGAACCAGAATTATTCCCTGGACTTATTTATCGTATGGTTAAACCAAAAATTGTATTACTTATTTTTGTTTCAGGAAAAATTGTATTAACTGGTGCAAAGGTAATAATAATTATATTAATTATATTAATTATAATATTTATTTATTTATTTAAATATTAAATTAATTATTATTATTATTATTATTATTATTATTATTATTATTATTATTATTATTATTATATAAATTAATCTTTACTTATTTGTTTCTTTCTATGTTATTATTAATATTTATATTGATATTTATATATAATGTTTTATTTATTTATTTATTACTATGCAATATTATTTATATATAAAAAAGGTCAGAGAAGAAATTTATCAAGCATTTGAAAATATTTATCCTGTATTAAAGGATTTCAGAAAAACATAAATTTAAAACTAATGAATCCTATTTACTACTATATCTTATTTTTTTTTTTTTTTATTATTTTTCTCTAATTTTTTTTATTATTATTTTTCGTTTTTTCTTTTTTAAGAAAAGGAAAAAAATAATAATGAAAATAAAAAAAAAATATATTATTAATCTATTATAAAATATTATATATATAAATTGTAATAACTATAATAAATCTTTGTGTATTAAATATTTAATATTCTTTTTATTTAGTTATTAATTTTATTTTATTTTATTTTTTTTTTTTTGTAATTTTTATTATTTTCTATATATATATTTTTTAAAAAAAAAAATAAAATAATAATAAATAACCATTTATTATAAATTATCATTATTGTATCATACTATAATACTTACAAAATAGTTTTTTTTTTTTTTAATAATTTTTTTTTTTATTATCTATTATCTAGAGTGAAATAAATTTTATTATTTTATAATAATTTTTTTTTATCATTTTTTTTTATATAGTTAAAAAAATAAAATTAAATAAAATAAAATAAATAAATAAATAAAAAAAAAAAAAAAAAAAAAAAAAAAAAAAAAAAAAAAAAAAAAAAAAAATAAATAAATAAATAAAACCAAAATAAAAAGAAAAAATAAAAAATATGTATAAATCTATTATTAATTATTATTCCTATTTAAATTATTCTATTAAAAAAAGAAAAGTTTTTTTATTTTATTTTATTTTTTTTTTTTTAAAAATAAATAATATTAAAAGAGACTAAGAAATAAAATAAAATAAAACAAAATAAAATAAAAAATAAAAAATAAATAAAATCCATATATTTATATAGATATATGTATAATAAAATAAAAAAATAAAAAAAAAAAAGTAAATAAAAATGAATACCAGATGAAAAGAAAAGAAGATCCATCTTTCTTTATTGGTAACAACAAATTACCTAAAAAATGACAATTATACTTATCTTGGTATTCCTTTTTGATGAATCTTTTATCATTGAAACCTATACATTTCCAAACTTAAACAGTAATTTAAAAATGTCAAGTAAAATTCGTACTTTCGATTTTTCTTATAAATAAATCTATTCCTTTCTCACTACCCCCAGAGAAGAAAAAGTCTGTTTTAATTTCCTTTTATCTTAGTCTTGTTTTATATTATACTCCTCTCTTTTGGTACAAATAAGAACAGATCCCTTTAAAGTTAAAAAAAAAAAAAAAAAATTATTAATAGAAGACTTTATTGGAATTATGGATTTAAAATCTCGTTAATTCTTATGTTAATTCTCTATGGTATTACTCGTGTCATTGAAAATTCCAGCTCTTTCAGCTATCATGTGCTATATCTCAATTACGCTGCTTTAGAAAATGGAAAGGCTCATCATGTATTATTAATTATTTCACTAATACTATTCCTACTGTTTTAACATTACTTATGGACTAAAGAATCAAGGACTTTAAGAAATTAAATGGTAAAAAAAAAAAAAAAGTGAAATAAAAAAAGTTTTATTGGGAAAGAGATGTCTTCAAACCTTCAAAAGCTAAAAAAAAAAAAAAAAAGAAAGCAATTATTTACAAGGAGAGATGATTTTTGGATTTATTTCATAAAATCAAAGATTTAATATTTCAATATATCTTTGACTGTAAGGAATTGGAAAATTACAGAAATAAATCTTTACCTTTTCTAGATGATGATCACTTTTTTTTAGAACTTTGCAATGATAATTGAACAAAAATCCTTGGATGGTTCTTTAGATTCAGAAAGAGATTATGATAATAATTATTTATTATTTTATATTGAGTGCTCTTCTAGGTGGGCATTCAATATATGAAAAAAAAAAAAAAATTAAGCTTAACAATTAGTTAATAATATTTTTAAACAAAAGTTCAACTTCATCGACTGTTCCTGTATTTTGTGGGGATTGCGAAGTTTCTAACAAAACGTAATTACCATTAATTTGTCGATCTTTTTAGATTGATGATGAAATGGTATTCCGGTTGAATTGAATCTACCGTTGCTAAGAGCGTCAAACATCGAAATGATAAGGCATTGGATTTTTCATCTTCCGGTGACAAAAGATCGGATACAAATTCGGCTGATCACACTAATACTGAAATTATTATTACTCGCAAAGAAGGACGCGGTGTTATCATCGACGAATGGGAAAAAGTTAGAAACTATTGCTTCTAACACCCTTTTATAATTATATAATATATGATAATTCATTTCATGTATTATATTTTTTTTTTTTTTTTTTCATTTAAATCATGTAGTTTTATTATTATTATTAAAAATTAAATAAAGTTATTCTCTAAGTCTAAAAAAAAGATAAAAAAAAAAAAAAAGAAAAAAATAAAAATAAAATAAAATAAATAAATCAATTTAAAAAAAAAACACCAAACCAATATATATAATAAAACATAACATAAGGACCATATAGGTTAAATCTAAATTTATTTATTAATTTAATTTATTTATTATTATTATTAATTTTTTTTTTTTTTTTTTTTTTTTTATTTTTATTATATATATTTTATATTGAACTAAATATATTATTTTTTTTTTTATTTGAAATATTTTTTAGATAATATTTGTATGGATTTGTATGGTTTTATTTTTTATATAATATGATATATTATTTACTTTATTAATTATTTAATTATTTATATATTTAATTTTAAATTTAATTTCTATATATATATATATATTATTTTTTACTTTATAATAAAATTTTATTATTATTATTATTATTAAATATATTCTTTTTTATTTTTTATTTTATTATTTTTTTTTTTAAATATATATATATATGTATATATTAAATTTAAATGGTGATAGAAAGTTCTCTATATTTTATTTTTCTGATTTCAGTAGTTTTATGATTTCCTTTAATATTGGATTGAGCATTGGCTTCATGAATTATCATTAAATTCTCTTCATTAAATGGTATAGGATTGATGGTATAACGGTATCCCATCTCACTATCAAGCTTTTCGAAACGAATGGCTTGTTCTGCAAGCTCTTCATATTGATCAATGAAATATTCTAATACTTCGGTATATTCTCTACCGGCCATCAGACATATCTTATATCTTAAACCTTGTAAGTAGCTATTCAATAAATGGGCGATATTGTTCACTTCAATTCTAACGTCCATATCAATTAAATCATTATCCTTTAAGACATCAATATTTTCAAAAACTTTATCAAATAAGGAGGTTAGGGAGGATTCACCGTTATAAAGTACAGTGGGTTCCATGTCGTCATCACTTTCTAAATCTATACTACCAATGTCGATATTTTCATCAAATTTTGAGACTCTCAATAAAAATTCAAATAATTTTTGATTGGAGTAATGAACCGTATCATCGATATCTTTATGCTCATATTGAATTTCAGGGATCTTACCTTTCACTGACTCAATTTCCTCCCAATCTCTACTGAATGGAGATAAGGCTAGGAGTAATTCGTATTTAAGGGTGGTGGACTTTTTCAATATTAAATCAACACCATAATTATATATGAAGCTTGCAAAGTCATAGGATAAGGATCCATCGTCATCTCTGGCTATCTTTTGAAGATAGTCAAATGTTATTTCGGTGCATTCTTTATCATTCCATGAGTAAGCCTTACCATCCGGATTATATATAGATTTAGAACTACCAATACCGTCACTATCAAATCGATCTGGTTCAGCGTCAATAAAGGTGGTCATCGCTTCGTTGTTCATAGAGAGGTAAGCATACTTAATACGATGAATTAAAGTTTCCTTTAATTCGATTGGACTGAAAGGTTCACCATTGGCCTTATCGTAAAATATCATGGATGAGATGACATCATTGTAAGTTCCAACATACTGGAGATATTCCTCAATTTCATTGAGGTGTCCATCAGGTGACTTATAGGATAATAAATTTTCAGCCATGGTTTCAATGGCTTCCCTATGTTTGTTGATTTCATCATAAGTCTCAGAAGTGATGTCCTCTTCCTCAGTATTTATAAGGTAGGATTCAATACCTCTTAAACTATATATATTTCTAATCATATCAGAGGTATTTTCGGGTAATTCCAATTTCACATCCGAAGGCATGATGTCAATTTCTTCCCCGTTAGCCATTTCATAATAGAAATTATATAATATTCCTATGATTTCGAAATTATCGCTTGGTCTACCATTTATTTGCATTTCTATATCATATATTTCATATATAAATTCTAAACTATTAAATGTATCAAGGAAAGTAATGTAGTCTGTTTGATCAATATTCAAAGAGGGATCCTTAATTCCATTAACTAAATTTTTAACACTGTCAATAACATCGGATGAATTACCGATGGAGAATGGATCAATTTCATTGCTAAATTTACTACCATCGAATTTTATACCTAAGCCGCTACTAAGTTTGCCGTTACATTTATTCACAAGTTTATTTAAAATGTTAAGGGTATTCAATAATTTCATTGTATAGTATTTTGATTGAGTCATATCACCGTAGGGAAGAGTATACATTAATTGACCATTGTAGTAACCTTCTAAATCTCCATATTCTTCAATGTACATTTTAACAGCAATATTATAATAATATTCTAAATTATTAATGGTTTGTTCTTCAATATTCTTAATAAATTTATCATTGATAAAGTCAGGACTCGATAATTTTTCCTTGTAGGTGTTGATAACCTCGTTGAAATATTTAATAAATTCAACATTTTGTTCTTTATTATTACCATCACTGTAAGTACTTCTGAAATCGTTGAAAAGATGTCTCCAGACATCTTCTATGGTTTCAGCATTCTTATATAATTCCCTAGGATTATTGAGGTTCCTACCATTAATATTAATATTTGAATCGATTTCTTTATACAACTTTAAAGCTTCGAAGGTTGGTGTCTCTACATCTGAATATTTTCTTATGACAGCAGATGCATATCCACAGACATTCAATAAAGAATTGTCTTGATTAAAATGATCATCAAATGAGACTTTTACTGTTTCTCCTATATCAATTTTAAAGACTTTATCTTCATCTGAGAGATCTGTTTTAGATTTATATAATGAGATGGAGGAATATTTATCTTCTTCATTACCTTGACTATCTGAACAATATAACCAACCATTAACTTCAGTATCTTCATTGCTATTATCATCACCATTATTTTTTTCTATGTTTTTAATGGTACATAATTTATTATTATATTTAATCTTTAGCTCAGAATCAGAATCAAAACAATCCGTTGGGGTTGGACTTGAAACTAAAGTTGTAGTTGGAGTTGAATTTGGAGCAATAGATTTTGCTGGTTTGGTGGTATCTCTGTCACATCTTCCAAATCCACTTAAACAAAGTTTACCACAGAATAAAATACCAGATCCACAGTAACCAAATGAACTACAACATCTATTATTAGGACATATAGTATTTCCATTTTCTGGACCACATCGGTTATCAGTACTTATAACACTTGGTAATGTAGAGGTAGTAGTAGTAGCTGAAGTAGTGGATTTTGGTATTTTTGATTTTGTAATAGCAATTGTAGTAGTAGCTTTTGTTTTTGGTGTTTGTTTAGTGGTAATGGTAGTAGTAGTTCTGGTAGTGGTAGTAGTTCTAGTAGTTTTGACAATGTTGGTAGTTCTGGCAGTGGTAGTAGTTCTAGTGGTTCTAGTAGTCTTGGCAACGTTGGTAGTCTTGATAGTGGTAGTAGTTCTAGTGGTTCTAGTAGTTTTGGCAATGTTGGTAGGGCTAGAAGTTTTGGTATTTCTTGTAGTTTTGTTAATTTTGGTAGAGGTAGTGGTGGTCATTGGATCATAATCTTCATTACAATAACCAAATAAAGGAAGACAATCTGAATCACAATATTCAGGAGTATTTCCACAATATCCATGTTTACTACAACATAAATCATCTGGACAAGTTTTATTACCGTAATTTGGACCACATCTACCATCCGTACTTATTTCATTTTCAACATTATTACATTTACCAAAACCAGTTTGACAACCAGAATCACAGTATTCAAAAGTAGAACCACAATAACCATATTGACTACAACATTCATTATTTGGACAGATTTTATTACCATTTTTTGGACCACATTTACCATCAGTACTAATATTAGTTGGGCTATTGGTAGGTTTTTTAGTAGTGGTGGTAGTTGTAGGTTTACTTACATTATTACATACACCGAATTCAGGTTGACATCCTGTATCACAATATTCAGAAGTATTTCCACAATAACCGTATTGACTACAACATTCATTATTTGGACAAATCATATTATTAATTGAACCACATCTACCATTTCTACTAATATTTGTTGGACTACTTTTAATAGTAGTAGTAGTAGTAGTTGTTGTTGTTGTTGTTCTAGTGGTAGTGTTTGAAACTAATTTATTACATTTACCGTAACCAACTTGGCAACCAGCATCACAATATTCTGATGTTTGACCACAATATCCGTATTGTGAACAACAATAACCTGATGGACAAGGATTATTAAATACCGCACCACAACGAGCAGCACTTATGATATCATAATTAATAAATAAAATGACCAGCGTATATAAAACTTTAAAATTCATTTTTTAAATAGGTACTTTTTTTTTTAAATTAAGATTCAATTTATTTTATATTATTCTAATTAATGTTTTTTTTTTGAAAGATAAAATATTTCTATATTATATCTATTTAATATTAATAAATATTATCAATCTATATTAATACATAAATTTAGAAAAAAATTTATTTAATTCATAGTATGATAAACAAGATATATATATATTATTTTAAATAATAAATAATTATAATTAAAAAATATAAGTATGTAAATTAATATTTTAATTTTAATTTTATGAATTATTTTTTTTTTGTCTACACATTTTATTAATTATTCCAAATTATATATATATTTTAAAATATAGTTATTTTGTTCTTTACCTTTTTAATAATTTTCTTTTTTCTTTCTTTTTATTTTTTAACTACTATCAATAATTCCAATATTAAATAATTTTTTTTTTTTTGAATAATAATAAAAAAAAAAAAAAATAATTTATTTAATATTTTACAGAATTAATAAAGAAAACTTTCAAAGGAATTTATTTGAAAATAAATTTTTCAAAGTACTTATTTGATAATAAATTTGTAAAGAAAAAAAAAATTTTTAAAAAGATTATATAGTATTATTTTTATTTTCATAGAATATATTATTAGCTGTATTGTAATATATATAAAACATAATAATAAAATAAAATAAAATAAAATAAAATAAAATAAAATAAAATAAAATAAAAATTATAAAATTAAAAACATGTAATATGTAATATACATTTTTTTAATAAAAAAAAAAAAAAAAAGAACAAAAATAATAATAAATAATAAATAATTAAATGATAAATAATTGAATAAATAAATATTAAATAATAATAAATATATAAATAATTGAATAATTGAATAATTGATTAATTGAATTGAATCTGTTTTTTAATACATCAAACTTTAATTTCCTATAAATAAAATTTTAATTTATTTCCATGGTTACACCAGTATTTGAGATACAAAAAGAATAAAGAAAAAAAGAAAAAAGAAAAAAACTTTAAAAAAAAAAAAAGAAATAAATATATTAAATAATAAATAAATAATAAATAATAAATAATAAATAGTAAATAATAAATAATAAATAATAAATAATAAATAATAAATAATAAATAATAAATAATAAATAATAAATAATAAATAATAAATAATAAATAATAAATAATAAATAATAAATAATAAATAATAAATAATAAATAATAAATAATAAATAATAAATAATAAATAATAAATAATAAATAATAAATAATAAATAATTAAATAATATATAATAAATAATAATTAAATAATTTAATAATAAAAAGAGTATTTATAATAATAAATAACAAATAATAAATAATAAATAATAAATAATAAATAATAAATAATTAAATAATTGAATAATAAGTAATAAATAATTGAATAATAAATAATAAATAATAAATAATAAATAATAAATAATTAAATAATAAATAATAAACAATTGAATAATAAATAATTGAATAAGTAATAAATGGATAAATAAATAAATATTTAATAAATGATGTTAAAATGATGTTACACATAATAAATATAAAATATTAAATCATTCCTTTTATGGTTATATTGACAGTAAACTCAAATTGAATATAAATATATATTTACACTATATATTAAATATTAATTATAGAAATCATGTATTTATTAAAGAAATCATATACAAAATAGCTATATGATAATCTATTTATTAACTATATGAGTTATTATTTATTTATTAATATATTTATTTTTAAAATATTTATTTATTTATATATTTATTTTTAAAATATTTATTTATTTATTTTTAAAATATTTTTTTATTTATTTTTATGTACAAATAGATAGTATATGTTGTGGTTTTTTTCTTTTTTTTTTCTTTTTTTTTTTTTTACTTCTTTTTACTTCTTTTTTTTTTTTATAAAATATAAATAGATTTATTATCATTTCTTCATTTTATTGATATTTAAAATTTTATTATTTCATTATCTTTCATTTTTTTTTTTTACATTTTTAATCCATTTCCATTTCATTATTTACTTATTTACTTATTTATTTATTTAATATATATATATATAAAAAAGTAAGAAAAGAAAATATATTTACAATTATATTCATATTTATGCTTATATTTATGTTTATATTTATTTTCTAAACAATACTAATTCTTATATTAAATTATTACTCAATAATATATAATATAATTTTATTACTTAAAATTTGTTCCATTAGTGTAAATGACAAACACAGAATAAATAAATTATTTAAAGATAAAATAATAAATAAAAAGTTTAGAGAAAATTAAAAATAAATAATAAAAATAAAAAAATAATTATATTATTTATTATAATAAATAAATAAAAAGAATATTCTTTTTCTCTATTTATTTTTTAAATAATTCAAACGACAGATGATTTTTTATTTTTTAGTCTCTCTTAAACACTAATATTGGTTAAAATTCAAAATTCTATTTAAAACATATATAAATATTGTAGATATATAGAGTATTATTTATTTAATATTATTTAATTAATAATAATGGTACTATTATTATTATTTTTATTATTACTTATTACTTACTTATTTGTATTATTATTATTATTATTATTATTATTATTATTATTATTATTATTATTATTATTATTATTATTATTATTATTATTATTATTATTATTATTATTACTTATTACTTAACTATTATTTGTATTATTTGTACACAGAATTATTAAAGTGAATCCACAATTTTAATGGATTATATATACCAGAAAAAAAAAAAAAGTAAAGTTTTTAGAATATTCTTCAACTTTATTAATTTTATTTTCTTTAATTTTAATTTTATTATTTAGTAATAATTAAAAGTTAAAACTTGTAAATTTATATATAAACTTTATTTATTATTTTATTATTTTGTTAAAATTTATCAATTGAAAGTGTGCAGTAATAATTTGGAAAATTATATTTCTTTTATAGTATTTGTGGCTTAATAATAATATAATAATACAATGAAATTGCTTGAAATGTATGAAATTATTTATTGCAAACAACAAGAATTTTATTACAATGAATTTCAAAATTAAATTTAAATTTAATAGATTTAAAAATAGATTTCTTTACATTATCCTGTCAAACTTAATAATTTTCTGATTTATCAAAAATTATGTTTGAGAATTTTAACATTTGAGGTCTATTAACATTTTTTGTTAATACATCGTCTAACATATTTTCGGTACTATATAATATTTTTTTAAAGTTATTCTTTTATTTTTAATATGGCTTTGATTAAAATAAAATTTTATGTTTATATGTTTTAGTATAGAGTTTAATTAACCATTTTAAATTGCTGTTTTGTTAGCTTAATTATCAAGGGAAATTGAAATTGGTTTATTGAAAATTAAATAGTTCAAATAAAATGTTTCTTATCCATAACACCTTTTTTACTAATTTCGTTGTTCTTATATGTTCCTCTTCCATTGTGGAGGTGGCAACTGTTGCTTGTTTTCTTGATGTCCAGCAGATTGGATTTGTTCCCTTAATAATAATTTATCCAGAGGGGGATTTTTTATCTTTTGAATCTCCTCTCTAAATTAGAGTCCGTAAAAGCAGTAAATTCCCCTGTTCCTGTATATGTAATTTTAAAGTTTTTAGTAGAATTTAAATATTTTAAAAATATTAATAATCTTGCTTCAATCAGAAACTGACGGATTTTCAGCATTCCTCGATGCCTTAGTTACAGTAAATGATATGTCGTGGTGAGTACATTTTGTTAAGTAAGTTAGAGAACCTAAGGCACTTTTGTAAGTAGTCTTGTCAAAAGGATTGTGATTTTCGTTTATTGCTATCATCAGTGAATGGTGTCTTAGCTTTATTTTGTTAACTTTAAATTTGGATAAAATAGTGTTAATATAATTTTCTTCAATTTATGGTGTTGATTCGATATTGTTGACTTGTTTTTAAAATAATGTTTTTTTTTTTTTTTTTTGTCAAAACATTTGTTCTCTTTGGTATCAACAATCTAAAGTATAATCTTCATCTAGTCCAACACTACTTATATATTTTCTTTTTAATTTCTTGTTAGTTTAGCTCTCTATGATAATTAAGTGTAGTTTTTTCTTATTCTTTCTTCACGAAACATGATGGTTAAATCCAGATTTATCTATAGTATCTTTCATTTCATAAATATACCCTAGTAATAATTGTTCTCTCTTTTGACATTATTATGTATTGGTTTTTCAATATAATCTCTATCCATGAAATCATCAATTTTCTTGCTTTTTTTTTTGTTTCTTTTTCTGTAGTTTTTTCCAAAAAAGTGCTTGTAAAAACATTGATTTGATCTCTTGCATCTTCAACAAAAAATATGAAATCCATATCATGTTTAAGTGGTAATCTTAATCTGATTTCTGTAGAACTGAAAGGTAAATATATTTTGCTTTTTTTTTTTAACAACATTCCATGTTTGTAATTCTTTTCATCAAGGATTTCAAAGATTTCAGTTATTTCCAAAATTACTTCAAGGGAAATCATCGATATTCTTTGATTTTAGAAGAATTCAATTTCCTAAACATCCTTGAACTTCGATTTATCATAATGTTCCTTTATTTTGGTCATTTTAATCATATGTATTACGAATTTTCCTTTTTCACTTTATTTAGTGATGCTTGTTAAAATAAACGCTTGGGCTTTGAAATCCTTAATCTTTTTGAGTCTTTTTTTTCCAGCAGCAATTTCATTAGCCATGGATGTTATGGCATCATTTGAGATGTAATTCAAAAGTTCCTTTGACTCTAAGATAGAACTGACAGTAGGATTACCTGTCTTCAAAGTTGTTCTTGCTGAGATGATCTTCTGAGTTGAATAGATAGTTGTTAGTAGTCATTAACGCAGATGAGACTCTTTATCTAAAATAATAATTTTTTAATATGTATGTTTATATATAAACTTTATTTATTATTTTATAATTTTATTAATTTTTATCAATTGATAGTATACAATAATTTGAGACTATACATTTCTTTTTAGTATTTGTGGCTTAATAATAAAACAATGAAAATATTTGACATGGATAAAATAATTTAATTAATATTACAATGAATTTCAAAAATATAATTAAAATATTTGATATATTTTAAAATAGATTTTCGTTATATTTTTAACATTACTATTTACAATATTATATATATATATAATATTATAATACAAAATATATATATATATATATTATTTTATTTTATTTTTTTTTCTATGGTTTATATTTGTATTATTAAAAGTTAATTTTATTACTATTTATTTTTATTATTTAAATATTTACTCCAGTTTATATGTCAATATGTTTTTTTTCAATTTTTAATTTTTTTTTTTTTTTTTAATTATTCTGAGAATTTATTTTTTTCATTCACATATAACTATTCAAACAACAATAATCACATATAACCTATTTTTATATAATAAATATTTAATAATTAATAGAATTATTTTATTAATTATTCTTATTATTATATATATTATTTATTTATATATATTTATTTACATATATTTATTTATTTATTTATATTTATTATTTTCTTTTTATAAATATGTATATTTAGTAAATTAAATAGTGTAGAAGGTATATATAAATGTATATAGACATATATATTAAATAAATTAAATAATGTTTTAAATGTGTATTTTTTTCAAATAAATTATTTAATAAAATTTTTATTAATGAATTTTGTAAATTCTTCATTATCTATTTTCTCTGTTGCAAATAATAAATCATCAATATTAATATTATCTAAACTAAACTGATTAGAATTTAAAATTTCTTTTATGTAATATTTTAATACTGGGATATTATCATCGAGTTGTCGGATGATTAATAAATCTTTCTTAATATTAATTAATTTTATATTAAATTTCTTATGGTGAAATGATTTTTTTATAAAGAATTTCATTAGTTCATTATTATCTTTTATACTTAAGGTAGATAAAATTGCTTCAAAATTAATATCACTAAAATTAAATGTCTTATGGTTAAATAATTTTTCAATAACAGATTTAAACAAGTCCTTACTACCAATTGAGTTTATTATATAAAAAAGATTTTCAAAATTAATTCTTTTAACATTAAACGTTTTATGTTGAAATGATTTATCAATAAAAATGTTTACTAATTCAATGTCATTAATTTCGTTTAATGATAATAATAAATTTTCAAATGAATTCCTTGAAAAATCAAAAGTAGAATTTTTTAATAAATTTTCAATGAAAAATTTTACTATTTTAAGATTATTTCCTTCTCCATCACTGGAGAGTTCAAAAATAGCTGAAACTGAAATATATAGGAAAAAGGATTCTATATTTATTTTATTAATATCAAATAAAGGACATTTGATTAATTTTTCAACAAAAGTAAAGCTGTTCATTTCAATAGCTTTATATAATAATATTTCTACATCGGAATTTAAAAATAAATCAGATTTACTATCAATATTATTAAAAAACCATATAATGGCATCGTCATTCTTTTTATTGAGTGCCTCATTTATACATTCATAACTAACAATTACTTTATCGGTTTTATTAAGAATAACTTTTTGTAGCTCTTTTTTGGATAGAGAAAACTTATTTTTATAGATAGAAAGTAAATTTAACACAAATGAATTATCAATATTATAATGTTTAAAAATTATTTTTAGTAGGTTATCTCGATAGTCCTTCGTAAAATCAATTCCTTCCTTACTTAAAAGTGTTATTAATAACTCAGTGGTTAGGCTAAAGCCATTATTTAATATATACTTTAAATTATGGTCGTTAAGTAGATGATTAAAATATAATTTAGAGATAATATCGTCATCTTGAATAATAAAATTGATATCCGCTCCGTGTAATAATAAGAGGTCAGCAATCACAAACTTGTTTTTCGAAAGGGCCCAAAAAAGAGGGGATTCATAAATCCCATATAAATTGCCATGGAAAGCATAATTTAAAGTTTGATATTGGGATAGAATGAATTTTAAGATATCAATGGAAGCATCCTTATCTATTGCGTATTTCAATAGATCAAAATGATCATTGTTAAGGTAATTCATTAAGATATTGTGGCTTTTTATGTAGTTTTGAAGTTCTATTAAATTGCCCCTCTTAATTTTTTCCTTTATGGTGGCTCTTTTTTCGTCGGTATGATCTTGAGTATTTAAAAATTGATGATCTAAGGGAATATCTAACTCTTTATCCTTAATTTTTTGTAATACCAATTTTTTTCGAGTACCTTTATTTTGAATTTCATCTCTATATAAAATTTGAAATAGATCCATGAATATTATCTCCTTTTTCCGATCATCATGATGATAAAGAAATTCCATGACTTTATAGTCTTCTTTAGTAAATGCTGTGGAATATACTGATGAATTAAGTATTATTTTTTTTTTCTCTTGAGTAATGATATCATTGATCTGTTGATCGGATAAAGCGGTTCGATTTTTAGAGATAGAAATGAGCTTTAAAATGAAGGGATCATTAAAAATACTATATCTAAAAATATTTTTCAGTAAATCCAATTGATTATCCAAGAGTAACTTATTAATGATAGTACAGGTTATACGAAAATTACTATTTAATAGGTATTTCAAAATTTTATTATTAAGTTGTTTATTATTATAGAAACGAGTGAAAATATCCCCACCACGATTGATATCTGCCCCTCTTTGAATTAAAAGATCAAAAATTTTGTATTGATGATGGGATAAAACATGATAGAGTAGAGTAGAAGGCTTTCTATCCATAATAATATCATAATTAAAACTGACATAATGGCATTCCTCAATGATATAGGCGATCATGCTCAGAGATACGTTATTTTCAATACTTATTTTTAAAAAATCATTATTGCCATTATATTTATCATTATATTGACGTAGTTGAATATGATTTTCATGGATATAACTCTTCAATTTTGATAATTGATTACTTTTAATTAATTTATTGATAGTCTCTTCATGATCTAGATCGGTATTAATGTTTTCTAAATCTTTTAAGAATTGATTTTCTATTTGAGCTTTAAGTTCAGAGTTTTTAATACTCTTTAAAATTTCTAATTTGGCAAACTCATTTTGATTGAAGATAGTTAAAAAATCATTTAATATGGTTTCTTTTTCTCTGGTATCCATTTCATATAGAATACTAACGGCGTCATAATTGTAATTATTAATAGCCAATAAATACATCGATTCATTAATTTTTATTTTTTGTTTCTCTTTTTGTAGAATATCCTCCAATTGAGCCCTGGTCAATGGTTGCTGCTGCTGCTGTCGGTTTCTCCTAACAAAATTTAAAATAAATTCATTGTCAAAGATATAATTTTTTGCTATTTTTTTCAAAAAAATATTTTTATGTTCCCTGATGATAATATTTATTATCTGTTCCACATGGATTCCCTTATCCTTATGTAGGATATAATCTATAGTTTGATAGGTACAAATCATATCTTGGAAATCATTGCCGATATAATTTAAATCGGCGCCATATTCTATTAAATAGTCGGTAATAGGAAAATTATTTCTTTCAAGAGCAGTAGATAATGGACTTTTCTCAATGTAGGAAGGACTCCTATAGATGGAATAATTTAACGTTTTATATTTGCCAAAAGCGATGACAGCATCAATCATATCAACCGAGACATCCTGTTCAATGGAATTAATTAATATATCGTAATTTTTATTATTTAAATTTTTTATTTCAATATGATTTTCTTTAATATAATTTTTAAATTGAGGTATATTATTACTCTTAATTAATTCAACGATTATATTCTTTCTGTCTCTAACATCATTATCATCAATGTAAAATGACATATTTTTTTTTTTTTATTTTATTTTATTTTTATTTTTATTTAATTATTATTATTATTTTAATTTTAATTTTTTTTTTTTTAATAATAAAGTATAAATAATATAAATATATATATATATATATATATAAATTAAATAAAATAGTATAAAATAATTATAATTAAAAATAATTATATAAAATAGAATAATAAATAAAATAATAAATAAAATTGTTAATTGTAATAAGGTTTTTTTTTTTACTTGGGATGATGGTTTAATTTATTTTTGGTTACATAATGTTCATGGAACAGTGTAATACATTTGGTTATAAATAAAAAATAAATATAAAATATTAATTTTTTTTATAATAATATGAAATAACCATTTTTTCCCCTAATTTTTCAACATTTATTATTATTATTATCATCATTATTGTTATTTATTGTTATTTATTATCATTTATAATTTATTATTTTGTTTTAAAACTTATTTAACCTATTTAATTTTATTTTTTTAATGAATAATAAATTATAATATATATTGAACTTTATCCTCAATAAATAAAATGTAGACCGAAATCTTTTTTTAAATTTTTTTTTTTGTATTAAATTTTATTATTAAATTTTATTATTAAATTTTATTATTATTATTATTATTATTATTATTATTATTATTATTATTATTATTATTATTATTATTATTATTATTATTATTATTATTATTATTATTATTATTATTATTATTATTATTATTTTTAAACTTTTTTAATTATATATAGATTACGGGTTTTAATTCACATCATTATAACAAATTTTTAAATATATAAAATAATAAAATAAAATATATATATATTAATTCAACCTAAAATATGGACTATGGAAATTCATATTGAATAATAATAAATAATTTATATAAAGAAAATTATATGGACGTAATATTTAAATTAACGGTTAATACTAATCTTAAAATGAATAAATATTTATAGTAATTATTTATTATACAGATATCCTATTTTTTTTTTTTTTTTTTTTGTAAATAATAATTAAATAAAAATAGGTATTCTTATAAAAATCATACTTTTTTTTTTTTTTTTTTTTTTTTTTTATTTTTTTTTATCACTTCTATCTATCTAGAGTGTTTCAATTTTTTTTAATATTCTTTATGATATTATGTATTTACTTACTTCTTTATTGCTACAGTCAATTAAATATTTGACTAGGGATTTATTGTCTTCTTCCCATGCCATGCCATACTTACAAGAATTTTATAATTATGTTATACATAATATTTATTATCATTATTCATGAAAAAAAAAAAAAAAAAAAAAAAAAAAAAAAAAAAAAACATTTCAAGAGTACTCATAATCAACTATTAAAATTGACATCATGGTCATTTAAAAATTCTACTAGTGATTCATTTCTTCTCATAAAATAAATAATAAAAAGGTAAAATAATGAAAAAAAAAATTTTTTTTTGTTTTCTCTCTCTCTATCTCTTCAGTGGTAGGTTGTAGCAACTGATGAAGAAAGAGATAACTTTAAAAAAAAATTTTTTTTTTTTTTTTTTTTTTTCCTGAATTTGAAAGTCAACTTCATTCATAATTTATTGAATGACCTTCACCTCTAAAATATTTTTATTTTTTTTTTAATTATTATTACTATCATTATTACTATTATTATTATGATTTCTATTATTATTATTATTATTAATTATCATTTTTATTCTTTTTTTTTTTTTAATAAAAAATTTGAACAAACCACAATAAATATTTTTTAAGGGTATCTATTATCTTTTTATATATATACATAGTATATTATTTATTTTATAATTTATTCATTTAATTTTATAACATAATACTAAACTTGTTAAATATCGCTGTTATGTTGTTTAATTACATTGTACATTATACCCCATTATTAAGTGTAAAATAGTTTTTATTCGATCGTATCATGTAGTGTAACGTTAAATGTTAACCAAATAACGTTAAACTATTATAAAAGAATGATTGTAAGTAACATGTAATGATATATATTCATAAATGAAAATGGTTCTTTCTTAATGTAAAAAAAATAAAAAATAAAAATAAAAATAAAAATAAAAATAAAAATAAAAATAAAAATAAAAATAAAAATAAAAATAAAAATAAAAATAAAAATAAAAATAAAAATAAAAATAAAAATAAAAATAAAAATAAAAATAAAAATAAAAGAAAATAAATAACCACATAATAAAATAGTAGTATCATTTCTGATTTTAGGAGTTATATCTAATAGATTCAACTGACTCAATCATTCTTTAACAAATTATTAATATCAAAATTTAATATATTGGAAAAAAAATTTTTAATTATACATGTAAAAATATTAAAAAAAAAATTAATAATTATATAAAAAAAAAAGACTAAATCAGAAAATTCAACAACTACACAAAGTTCTTCTTCTTCAAAAAAAAAAAAAAAAAAAAAAAATAAAAAAAAAACTTCAACAAATACGATATAACAAAGACAGCAAAGACAGTAAGGTCAGCAAAGACAACAAATATATCAAGCACATCAATGAATGACGTTCCTGTTGAAGTAGAACCTCCATTTATATTCAAATAAATACAGCTAATAAATTTTATTATATTCAAAAAAATATTTTTAAAAAAAAATTATCAATGAAAAAAACTTTTTCAAAAAACTGTAAAATCTGAGACACTATAAAAATTTATTGAAGTTTTCGTTTCATAACCTGATTAAAAAAATACCTGTAATTATATCCTAAAAAGAGGAATTAAGAGAATTGATATAACGGATTTAGATTTACAGTTACGCCTTAATCATTTTATATATAAATAATTTCAAAAAAAAAAATGGAATTATAATTAATCATTCCACACCAAAGGAGTTATCAGTCTCCCAATAACATTAGCCGCACTGAAAAGATTAATCAAACATTAGATAATTCCTCGAAAATAAACATTACTTACTCAATGCTGCTAAATTATCTCCTATCTTGTGGGATGAAGCTATTTAAATAGGGGGGTATGCATGTCTTCTGTTTTGTACAATTTAAATTTGCATCAGGGAATTAATTTTAAAATTCAGAATGAAGTATTTTTTTAATAAGAAATAAGAAAATTGAAAATATATATATATATCTAAACTTTAAGTTTTTTTTTTGGGAGGTAGATGAAAAGTATTTTTTTTTCTTAATAGACAAAAAACCAGGGGAAATTTCGAAAATAATACAAAACTAAATATTTTTCTTTTGGATATTCTTCAAACTCTTCTGATTATCTTGTTCTCGATATTACTTCAAAAAAAAAAAAAATCAATAATTATCATCAGTGATGCATACTTCAATGAAAGTATATTAGGCTCACTATAGGTACATCTTTTTTTTTTTTTTTTTTTTTTTCATTCCCTTAAATCTTTCAGATAAAACAAATTAGGGGGAGGAATAGCACTAACAACACCAAGTTTTAGTCAATCCATTTATCATAGTGAATTTGAAATTAAATGAAGACAAACAGAATAAAATTAATGTTACACAGATTTAATGGATGAAATACAATAATGAAAGAATGCTAAATAAGATTTCAGAAAAAAAGAAATGAATGAAGATAAAATAAATAAAGATGAAAATAATATAAGATTATATTCATGAAGATCAATTAAAAAATTCAAATATTGAATAAATATATATATATATATATATATTTCATCAAATGAAAGCCATTGCAAAAATTCTACATAAAAAATAACAAAAACAAAAAAAAAAAAAAAATTAATGAAAATAATGGTATTTTTTTTTTTAATAAAAATAATAATAAAACCGTAAAGGGTATACAAATCACAATATGTATATATATATATATATATTTAAAAAAAAGGCTTTATTAATAGAAATTTTGATTAAAGAAAAGAATAGAATAATATCTAACTCATATTGTAAATATCATATTTTCTAATTAGTAAATTTTAAATAAATATTATTGTATTTACTTTATAAAAACTTCTATTATTATTATTATTATTATTATTATTATTATTATTATTATTATTATTATTATTATTATTATTATTATTATTATTATTATTATTATTATTATTATTATTATTATTATTATTATTATTATTATTATTATTACTATTATTATTATTATTATTATTATTATTATTATTATTATTATTATTATTATTATTATTATTATTATTATTCTTATTATTCTTATTATTCTTATTATTCTTATTATTCTTATTCTTCTTCTTATTATTATTACTATTATTATTATTTTTTTTATTACTACTACTACTACCTCTATTATTATTTTTCCTTTGATTTAAGTTTTCTTGATTAAAAATTTATATTATTATTTTTATTAAAGTCACGTCACTGTACTCTTCATTCGATTATAATTATTACTGTTGAAATTGTCAAAGTTATGATTATATTCATGAATATATTTATAATTAGAAGTATCTTTACGTTCTTTATTCTTTTCAACTTGAGGATCAATCAAGTACCAGAATTTAATTTATATTAAATTCCATACTGTTATTATTATCAACCCAATTCAGAACAAATATTTAACATTTTTTGAGTGGCAGATGAGGAGGAGTGATTAATTTTTTTTTATGTCATCTGTATAAAATAAACAATGAGGAAGTAGGTATTTTATATTATTTTTTTCCTTTTTCTTCTTCTTCTTCATTTTTAAAAGTTTTGAGTTAATTTACTTTCTAAATCATCAATAAAAAAAAAGTATTTAAATAAAAGTGGAGAATAAATAGAGCTCTTTAAGTAATTCCCTTTCTAATTTAATTATATATGTAAATTTTTTTTTTTTTTGATTTACTAAAACTCTAGTGGTTCATTCTGAAAATAAAGAAACTATAAGACTAATAATACCCATCGGTTACTTGAGGATCTTCTAACTTTTCAAGTAATAATTCTACAGGTACGGAAATCATTTGCTTTTTTTTTTTATAAGTCAAAGAAAATGTAATAATGCTTTGGGTTTTTTTAGCCGTTTCATAGGCAAAAAGGGCATGAATCAAAGTAGAAAATCCTAGACGAAAAATCAGCTTTATTATTTACATAATTTAAAAAAAAAAAATTTTTTTTTAAGTAGACATTTATGAAATCTAGAAGAATCCTTTCATTCAAATACTTTCCTAAATATATATTTGTAATTGCAAGGGGGCGAAAATATTTAATCAATGATGGAATTATTATTATTATTTTTTTTTTCAGGTATTGGAAAAATAATTGATGAATTCCATAGGATTGGGAGACATTCCAAATTTGGATTCTAAAATTTTAGTCAATTTACTATTGAGAAAAGCCTCTAATAATTAATGGATGAATCCCCATCCGAATCGCCAGCTTCATTCAAGGATAAATTATTTATTTTATTTAAAAGGATTTCATATTTTATATACTTTTAAAAATCCTTGTAACCAATACCCAAAATAATTAGTTCTTATATTTTTTGGGGGGATTTAATTTTGAATTATCCTCACCAATCATTAGTACATTAATAAGCATTTTAAATAATAATCAAATACATTCTCTAATAGGCTTAGGTTTGGTTTCAAAGATTCAATATATTAAGAAACACTAGAAGAAATCTCTTCATATGTTCCATTGAACTATCTAATGGATTGTATTTGAATCATAATCTTCATTAATTCTATCTAGAATTTCAAATACCTTTTTTTTTTTTTTAATTGAATGTAAAGTTTGGGGAATTTTTAATGGTTAATAGTTCAAATGTGTTTCTATATGAACTTGTTTCATATTTTTTTTTTTCATATGGGTTTCAAGTAGTTTTTCACAACAATCTTGAAGTATATGAATAAGATGTTCATCACTTAGATTGACCGTTTTCTTGTTTCACTTGGACCTTCCATTATTTTATTTTAAAATTTACTTCAATAATATTCATAAATACCTTTAATATCATTCACAATTGTATTTAACCCAATGAACAAGTAAAAAACGAATTAAAAAATCATTTTAAATTTTTTAAGTTATACCTTTTTTTTTTTTTTTTTTTTTTGAAGAAATTAGTATTTGAAATTGGGTTTTGTTCCAATATAAATTGAATTTCTTAACTTTTTTTTTATATAATTGATGGTCACTGGAAATTGGTATTTAAAAACCGATATATAATGCTAAGTTTTTTTTGTCTTGACGTGATCCCTACCTTGGAAATTTACTCTATTTATCTTTTTCTCGTTGTAATCAAAATGGATCAATATTAAAATCTCCAAATATCATCATCTGGAGAATAAATATTCTCAAGGGTTATAGGTTAGATCCATTCGATAAACTCCTTTGTAAATGAAAAAAAAAGGAACTAAAACTGAAGAAACGGAAAATGATAATAATACTAAATGGATAGCTATAAATGGTCTTTCAAGACAAAACTGTCAAGTTTCTTGGGGTTAGGTTTTATAGCTAACTATTATTCGTTTGTTATTCGTTATGAAAAGCTAAAATTTCCAATTAAAATTACTTGGCAAACACAACAAGTGTAATTATATTCTTTAATTTAAATGTTAAATGAAAAAATTAATTTAAATAATTTTCCAATTAAATTTTTTAACCCTTTTAACAATTTTATTTTACTATTAACATGTAATTAAACTAATAATTATTATTTATTAATGTATACAAAACACAAAAACGTTTTATAAGAATAATTTTTTTTGTTTTGTTTTTTAAGAAAACTTTTAAAATCATTTTATTAGAATATATAAATTTTTTGTTTATTAATTTTTTAAAGGACATAATAATTTATTTTTGTTTATTTTATGTAATAATTACTAGTTTAAATTAATAATATTACAAAGGATTTTAATTAATAGAAATTTTTAAAACTATTTATATTTTACATTACATATAATATTTTTATAATTTATAACTAATGATTATTTTAATTACTATTAGTTTCTTAAATAAAATTGTATATCCTAATACTATATTATTATATAAAATAATACTAAACTAATAATAATATTTATTATTTCTTAATAATAAGAATTTAATTAAGGTACTTAAGATTATTCCGAAATAGTAATTGTTATTAATATGAAAATTACTTATTTAATTTTGAGTCATTTAATTTATTCATTAAATTGAATCTATTATTTAATATAAAATCAGTTCTCATTTTTTAATTGATCATTACCCTTATAATATTCAAGTTAGGAACATGATTTTAATACTATTGTATAGCTTATTCGGAGTACTTTAAGAAAATGTACTCAGAATCGCTATAGCTCTTCATATATGGAAGATATAACCAAGATTTTTTAATTCAAAAGTTGAGACTAATTTTTAATTAATAATTTTAGTATTGTTTATCATTAAATATTTTATTAATTATATTTTTGTCATGACACAGAGGAGAAATAATTAATATATAGGATTGAGTGAATATTGTTATTTTAAAGAGTTCTTTGCAAATTAATTTCACGTGATTTAAAAATAAATTGCGATCATCTTATTTGACAAAAGACTTCTAAATTAGTTAAAAGAAATGAAAAGACTACTACTTACGAAATATCGGATATCTTAAAAGGAACATTCATAAAAAAAGCAGTGGAAGAAGAAAATAAGATATTAAAAAAAAATTAAAATAAAAAAAAAAATCGAATGAAACATAATAAATAATATTTATATTAGATTTTTTTTTATTGATTTTTATTTTTTGCAAACCAGAGTAATTGAAGAATTAATACCAGCTAAAATAACAAAACAAATATTGGTATGAATTTGATTAGTATTTTTAGAAGCAAGCGGAGCATGAGCCATTTTACCAATTTCTAATCGAACCGGATGATTTTATAATCCATAGTCATGAATTAATGAAAAAAAAAGAAAAAATTCAGAAGTGGAATAAAAGATGGATATCTATCTAGATCATCAATAAAAAAAAAAAACCTGGAATATACCACATTTACAAAACAATTTGGTGTTTTATATTGATTTAAAGAAAGGTACAAATAGTTACGTATAATATGCCAGTTTCAGTGAAATTGAAAGAAGGAATAGATATTGAAAAGGTAAAAGAAAAAAAAAGCCTTTATAAAACTGTTTAATCATGAAATATTGAAAACTAGATATATTGAAGGTGGGATATTTCAGAAAATGAGATTTATGGATCTATTGAAAATGAAAGCCTTAATATTTGAAGAGTACACTTTGAAAATGAATAAAAAAATTTGCCAGATAGACCATTCAATTTATCGGAAGCTCAATTGAGAGCTGGATTTATAGGAAATAATAATGTGTTATGCATCATCATCAGATGGTATGAGTATGTCTATCGCTATTGAATTAAATCCCTACTATTGAAATAATAAAAAAACTTTAAAAAAAGTTCAATATAGTGATTGTGCCTACTTTGTCAAAGAAAAAGACCAAAATAAGAATTTTGAAGAACAAATTTCCTTCTATAAGGAAATGTTTTCATCAGATTATGAAGAAATTAGATATTCCAAAGAAGAGTATAAAAGAAAATAAAATTTCAGATTTCAAAACTGAAAATAATAATATAGTATACATTGTATTGCAAAATTTATTACCGATAAGCAAAGAAAATTCGGCTACTACTAATCCATTAAAATCAAAAAAGATTAGTAAAACTGTATTCTTTTTTATTTTATCCTCTTGCATATTAAGTAAATACAGTGGACAGAAAAATGTATACACTTTTATAAGTCACATTCCTAAATGCAATACATTCATTTTATTTTATTGTATTATATATATTATTTTAACTTAAAAGTTTTATCAAATAATGAGGGTTAGGTATTCTATTTATCAAAAAAATAAAATTCATAATAAACTAACCTTTTATAATATTTTAAATAGTATAAAGGATTAGCTTTTTTAGGAAAATTTATGGATACAAAAATAAAATCCTTTATCAGAAACAGAAAATAAGAAGAGTTCTGTATACTTAATATTAGAAGTACTCAAGAATAAATACCATGAAGAAGAAATCAATGAAGTACCAAAGACCTTCAGAAGGTTAGAAAACATGAAGGCCTATTCATATGATACCAAATTATTTCGTATAGATTGAAACTATTCCAATGACAACAAATGAAAAATAAATAAGAAGATCATTACCTGAATACATGAAGGCGAAGAAAGAAGATTTAATCTAAAGAATACTATGTTCCCTGGGGGAACCTAGTTTTCTCTAATTAAATTTTTATGGGTTAGGTAGTAATGGTATGAATGCAAAACTCGTTAGTTCGATGATCTAAAAGAAGTTTAATATTAAAAATAGCATTAAAGAAATATTAAAAAAAAAAAAAATCAATTCTTAGCAAGTTATCGAATTATATCGAAGAATATATTAGAAATACTAAAGAAAAAAAAGAAATTCAGGTATAATTGAGAAACGAAATAATAAAGCAATTCCTATAGCTTCTCAGTAATTAGGTGTTTTTCTTGATTATGCTAAAAATCCTTATAGTATTATATATAATATGCCAACAACTGTAAAACTAAGAAATAATGTTGATTAAAAAAAAAAAACTTATGGAATCAATTGAAAAGTTATTTAGCTTTTTTTTTTTTTTTTTTTTTTTTTTTTTTTATTATTTTTTATTTTTTATTTTTAATTATTTTTTTTTTTGTAAAGGATCCTTTGAAATAAATAGATTATACCAATAGCAAATTGAATACTACAGAAAAATGTTTGATTTATGGGTTAGGGTTATAGATCATAGTCACAGTTTTCTAATGAATATATTTTTGACGAGAAATTTCCATTATTTGTCCAGTTATCGTTATTTTTCTTCAAGTTACTTTTATCAATTTCTTAAGGGTTAAATTAACTTAAATTATCTTTAATAAATTAGTCCAAACCCTTTTGTTTCTAATATTCCTAATATTTATTTTAATAATAAAATTGAATTTAGAATAAATTTTGTCAATAACGAAACTAAATTTCAATTGATCTATTATATTTTTTTCCTATTTTTAAATGATTCTGGAGTAGATATATATGGTTCTAACTCAGAAATATGGAAAATTAGGTGATGTTTTTGGGAAAGGTGATTTCGAAATGTCAATTTTATAAATAATTACCATTAGGTAAAACTTCTAAAACTTTAGAAGAACCATACATGCATGGGGCAAGTTTTTGATTTTCAGTAGTAGCAAAAGCTGGAAGGGCATTAATCCAAACTTTTTGGTTTTCTTTTAAGTTTTGGAGCGACTATTTCTTTCTTGTCAGCTTGTCTTTTATATAAGTTCTGTGCAGGAAGCAGCACTTCTTTTACTAAAGGAAAGTTATCACTTACATTTTGAATATATCTTAATTTAGAATTAGTATCATTTAATAAGAAAACATCATCGATTGATGGATTGAAACCATAATTAATAAAAAAAGGAGGTTTGTTTGGTAGATTCATTAATAGTATTATTATAAAACAAATTCTGCGAGATGAAGCCATTCAATCCAGTCATCATGGAAAAAAAAAGCTCTTGAATAACATCTTACATCTTAAATATTGTTCAATGAACGAATTACAACATTGTACTTGTCCAACTATTTTTCATGATGATCAATAGTAGCAATTTTTTTGATTAAATTCCAAGTTTTACCATAAGTTCAAGCCATAATGCACAGGTAAAATTGTGAATCTCCATCAGTATATATATCTTCTGGTAAAACCATGTAATCTAAATACTTTTTTTTTTATAAAAGCTTTAACTGTTTCTTCCGCATTTGGCATTTCTTTAAAAGATATTAAAATGAATCATTTTTGAAAAAACGATCTACATCAACCATAATCACTGTATGTTTCTTGGATTCAGGAAGTCCGCATAAAAAATCTATTTCAATTGATTTCCAAGGACGAAAAGAAACTGCTAAAAGTCCTAATAAATCATATCTCACGTGTCTACTACTAACTTTATTTCTTGAACATTGTTTACAAGAGTTAACAAATTTTTGTTATATCTTCATGTATCTTCGACCATCGAAAATTACGAGAAATTAATATTTTTCTGTTCTTCGAATACCTAAATGTCCAGTAGTGGGTTTATGATGATATCTATTTAATATTCCTATAAACGTAAAGAAACTGGAACATAAATCAGATTATTGTATAAAATTATATTATTTTTAATTTTGATTTTTTTTTTTTTTTTTTTCATTTTTCTAAATAGACGATAATAGTATCCTTGATTAGCGTTATTTAGACTGAAGTATAAATAAATATCCTTTGTTGTTTCATCTTCTTTAGTTTCTTGGATAATTCTGTCAATAAGAGGACTTACAACACCTATTAAATAAGGAGTACTGGTAATATTTTTTACTATCTAAAAGATATTTCAAAAAAAAAAAAAAAAAAGGAGAATTATGAAATGCTAAATAGAAATAGTTCTAAAATTAATATAGAAGAAATTGCCAGAAAGATAGACAAAAATAAGTCCAAAAATAATTAATAATTATGTTAAGAAAAATAAAGTCAGTAAAAAGGCCTTTTTCTTAAGTGTTTATGGATACGTTTTATTAAAGTACAGTGGACAAGACTTTATCTATTCATCCATTGTTGTTGTCAATAGAAATATTAGTTACACTGAAAATATGCTTGGTATATTTGTCAATACACGCACCATTATTATATTAAAATATGACAATGACAATTTATCATTTAAAAAATTAATTAAAGAAAATATGAAAAATTTTAAACGAACATGTTTAATGATCAAGATATATCATTTTTCTGAATTGAAGTCAAGAATTAAACTTAAAACAGATCTCAATAATTTTTTTTTACTTGCCAACCAAAATCAATAACAAATTCATTATCTAGTTTCAAAAAATATTCAATATTTTTTCAGAAGATATTAAAAAAAAAAAAAAAAAAAAAAAAAAACCAAAAAAAAAAAAAAACATTTTCGTTATATGAAGAAGATAATTCAAAATTTGATATTATATTTAGTGTTGATGAAGAGGACAATAACTATTTGGTTATTTAGTTTCTATAAATTATAATAGTAATCTTTAGGAAAGCCATATTATTAATAATATTATTGATTTCGTACATTGAAATCATTAACCATATTTAAAATTATAATGATAATTTTAAATGAAATTGAATATATACCAAAAGGAAGAAAAACGAAAGAATAATTGAAGTAGTCAATACTAATAGATATGAAGAAAAATGTAATTAACTTTTATGATGTGGAATTTATTAAAAATTGCTAAAAAAAAAATACCCTCATAGATGTGCTATTACCAATAAAAATTAGTTACAGAGAATTGAATAAAATGACGTAATTCTCTTGCCCATTATTTAAGAGATGTCATTGGTATTGAGAGAAATGATATTGTTTCAGTAATTTATGATAGAGCATATTATTATATAATAAGTATGGTTGTGATATATGAATTCAAAAGTAGGTGGTACCATTTTACCAAACGATAAAAAAAATTATCAGTTGATTGCATCCAATAAATTTTAGAAGAAGCTAATCCTAAATTAATTCTTTACTATCATAAACAAGATATTATATATAATATACAAAATTATGGATATCAAAATGTATAATTTAGAGAAGTCATAATTATAAATAATAATAAAAAAAAAATAAGAAATATCAATTAACCTGAAGATATTTGCTACATTTTTTTTTCACATCTGGAACTGAAGGAAGACCGAAAGGAGTTTTAATTAATCACTTTTTTTTATTATTTATAATTACATAAGAAAATTCGAAGGAAAGAAAAGTAAAAAAGAAAGAAATTGTTTTATACGAAATAAAAATTAAAGAAAAAAATATCTATAACGTTTTATCAATAAGTAGTTTTTCATTTGATATTTCTCATTATGAAATTACATTTAGTTTAGTTCATGGACTCAAAATAATACTAGTAGATGATATCTTGAATAATGATACAGAGTTGTTAACAAAAAAAAATTCATTATTGAGAATAATGTAGAATTCATTGATACTACACCCACTAAATTCAAATTATTTATGGAAAATGTGAATTTCTGCAAAGTATTATCATTGATTAAAGTAGTAATGTTCCTTGAAGAAGAGCTTCCAATTGAACTTTGTAGATCTATTCATAAATATTCAAAGTGTAGAATATATAATTAGAAGAAAATAAAAATTTTAATTATTGATATGGATCATAAAGTCTCCGACAGATATTTCTTTGGTATATTATTAATTGAATTAAATAAATTATACAATGATGAACCATTTGCAAGATTTACTAATTCAGTTCAGAGATTATGCAATTAGCTATTAAGAAAAATAAATTTTTTCTGATGGATTTAAGGATCAAATAAATTATTATAAATTGATGTTTAAATGAGAGTATCAACCATTGACGTTTACACAAAAAGGTAATAAAATTAAAAAAAGGAAACCGTAAAAGAATAATAAATTAAAATATTAAAAGTTAATACTGATTTAGAATCCTACAATAAAATTAATAAAGTTATGCAGTTTAGTTTTATCCACTTATTCAAGACTACAAAATATATTCTTTAATATTGTTAGTTCCAATAGAACAACTAATAATAAAAGTAATTTAATTGGTTTATTCGTAATATTTTTGATTTTATTAATTTAAATGGAAAACAATTTTTATTGATAGGTATTCCCTTGTACTGTTATTAATACTTCTTCCCTCTAAGAAGTAAATTTAACACTTTTTTTTCATACACTAGAATTAAACCTACACATTATTTTCAATACTATTACCTAATATTATTGATAATTACTAATATTATTATAACTAATTACTACTATAACAACTATTACTATTACTATTATTACTGCTACTATTATCATTATTTCTACTAATGTTATCATTTGTTAGGTTACCTCGGTTAAAAGCGTTATATAAGAATAAAATTTTGTCATTGACTTCACTACGAATTGGATTGACAAATGGAACAATCAATTAACCAATGCCTTATCCATTTGTTTATTACTTATACAACATGGGACAAAAAAATTAGGAAATCCTTAGATTTATTATTATTATTTTTTTTTTTTGAAGCTTTTAGCAATTCTAACATCTAATCTATATTCCACTTCGTGCTCTCAATAGCCAATAGAAACCATATGAAAGATCAGGATATTCATAACAAAGTTTTATAAAAAAAAATCTGATGTTTCTTCGAATCTGTTTTTTATTTTTTTTTTTTGTCATAAAATTCAGGTTTAATAGAATTGATTTTCATCTCTCTTTTCCAATAAAAAAAAATCCTTGGTTTCTTTATCGTTACTTACCTCTTTTCTCTAGTTTAAGTTTTTAAGAGTTCTACTTTCTTTTCGTCTATGTATATTTTTTTTTAATTAGATTTTGGAATATTATTAACTAAATAGGAAATAATATAATTTGAATCTTTCCATTTTTCAAAAACATTACGACTTGAGACAAAGCATACTTTACTAACAATAGAGGAATATATATTTAAATCTTTTGAAATAGAATATACAGTAATAAAAGATTTGGCTTTGTGTAAACCTGCAATCCATCTTAATTCATTTGTTAATTAATTTCTGAGTAGTTATTTGTTCATTCTTTATTTGAACTAAGTAAAGGTACAAAGAAAAGAGACTTCACTACGCACATAGGAGTTAATTATAATCTTCTTAAATGAAATAGGAATTTTTTGAATTTGAAAAAAAACTACTAACAGAAAAGAGAGTTTTGGTGACCTTTAAGTGTTAAGTAATTTAATAATAGGGTTCAACAATAAGCTTTTATCAAATGGGATACCTAAATATATAAGTATTACATTTAGTTATTGGGATTGGTTGACCGGGAAGATGAAAAGTAAGATCTCTTTTATTTTGAAAAGGAGGTGTGTCTAGTCGAATCACCATTATTGCCCCCACTTGTTAATTCCAAAAATTCATCATATTAAATTTAGCCCATTCATTTACCTTCTTAAACAATTTTTTTTTTAACTTAGTTCTTGACAATGCCCATAGAACAATATTATTTGCAAGGAGTCCACCACAACATCTTAATTCGCCCAAAAGGAATTCCTAGTTCTGAAAAAAAATCATTAAAAATGTCATTAATAAATAGATTGAAAAGAATTGGTGATAGTGGGCAACCTTATCTAACTCCTTTCATAATATTAAAAGATTTCGAATATGAATCATCAATTTTAACACTGGCTTTGTAAGTCAAATATAGTTTTCTTTTATAAATTGATAACATTTACCTCTAACACCTAAAGTATCATATTTATATAAAATTATACCTATTGGGACAGAATCACATGCCTTTTTCAAATCTAGAAAAACAAGGTAAGTTTCTTTATTATTATCGTTTTTACGCCTTTGACAAATGTCTCGAATTGAAATAAATAAACTGACACTTTCTTCTTTTATTATAGAATCCAAATTGTTCTGGTCTAGTAAAATTATTTTTAAGTCCATGAGTTATTATTACCATTATGGTTATTTTATCTATTTTCATAAAATCTAATACAATGACTTCAATTTTTACTGAAACCAACTATCATGAATAATTATATTACAATAAAAAAAAAAAAAAAAAGAAAGAAAAGAATTTATATATATATATATATATATATATATAAACAAAATAAATATTTAATTTAAATGAGGTATTCAGATATTAAATATTTAATATATAATGAATGACTTTAATGGTAAATATTTGTTAAAACTAGAAAAAAAATTTAAAATAAAAAATATAATGGCTTAGTGTTATATTATGATCTTTTTCAAATTAAATAATATTAAAAAAAAAAAAAAAAAAAAAAAAAAAAAAAAAAAAAGAAGAAGAAAGGAATATAGTGTATTATTATAGTACTTTTTTTTTTTTTGAAACAAAAAGAAAAATCTATAAATATATATACATATTTATTTTTTTATTTTTTATTTTTTTTTTTTTTTTTGATTATTACATACTTATTTGTAATAGGTATCAATCTATTATTTATTGTATAATAATAATTATTAACAGCAATGCTTTAAAGGTTAATTATGATAATAATAATAATAATAATAATATTAGTAGTAGTAAAAATTATAATAATTATTACTATAATAATAAATAATTGTTAATTGATATAATAATAATAATAATAATAATAATAAGAAGAAGAAGAAGAAGAAGAAGAAGAAACATTCTTTTTAATAATAAGATATCAAAGAATATATATATATATAATTCTCTATAATGGTTTTATTTACTAATAATACTTAAATTACTATTGAATTACTTGTTAATAATGTACATAGGTAGAGTAGAATACCATCCTCTAATTAGTAATCGCATTCCTTTTCCCATTCAAATTAATTATATATATATATATATAATAAATTAAATAAATATCATCATTGTATTATCTTATCGTTTTTTTTTTCTTTTATTTCTATTTTTATTTTTATTTTTCAAATGAAAGTAATGTGATATTTTTTTTATTTTATTTGTAGTTTTAGAAAATAATACATCTTCCTCCTCCATCAGATATAAATAAAGTTTTTTTCTTTTCAAAAAAAAAAAAAAAAAAAATTATATATATATATATTTTATCCAACAAAACTTCTTTTTTTTTACTAATATGATTATCCTATCCCAATATAAGAAAAAAAGAAAAGAAAAGAAAAGGGGGATTTTATAACCGTTAGATAGATAGAAAATAATGTAATATTGATTTTTCTTCTTTTAATATATTTATTAGTAAAAAGCATAGTTTATTATAATAACATAAAAAAAAAATATTAATAATAAAATACAAAATTTTTAATTTACTATTTCATGTTTTTACACAAGATAACTAATTCAGTGTTTAATTCTGACAACAATAAAATTCTTTTATATATTAAAAAATAATAGAACCTTAGAACCTTAATAGATGAATAGAGTACTTTTTCTAAAAAGAAATATGATAACTAATATAAATAATAATAATAATGAATACTAATAGTCATAAATACTATAATTAGCTTAGAAAAATAATTATTCTAATTACTTATAAATGACAAATAGCAAGAACAATAATATTAATAAATTTTAATATTAATGATGTTAATGATATTTATTATTTAATAGTAATAAAAAAAATCTTATTATTATATAAAAAATACTAATAGTCTATTACAAAAAAATTTTTTCTTAATTCAATTTAATATATTTAATATATTTTAATATGTTGAATATCCCAAAAATCAAATTCTACAGAAAATTTATTAATTGAAACGTCCAACGTTGAGTGAAAATCAAAAAACTTTATTTTTTAATATTTTTAAAGATTTTTTAAAAAAAAAAAAAATTAATAAATTTAATATATAAAACTTTAATACAATTAATATATTCAAATAATAATAGTAATAAATAATAGTATATTCAAATAATTATAATAAAATAATTGAATAATATATAATAAATAATATATAATAAATAATAAATAATAAATAATAAATAATAAATAATAAATAATAAATAATAAATAATAAATAATAAATAATAAATAATAAATAATTAAATAATAAATAATAAATAATAAATAATAATTGAATAATAAATAATTGAATAATAAATAATAAATAATTAAATAATAAATAATTAAATAATAAATAATAAATAATAAATAATAAATAATTAAATAATAAATAATAAATAATAAATAATAAATAATTAAATAATAAATAATAAATAATAAATAATAAATAATAAATAATAAATAATAAATAATAAATAATAAATAATAAATAATTAAATAATTGAATAATTAAATAATTGAATAATTGAGTTATAAATAATGGAATAATATATTAATAAATTTAATTTTAATGTTGTTAATATTTTTTTTAATAATAAAATAAAATTTTTTTTTGAAAAAATAAAAAATTAAATAAAATAAAATGAAAATAAAAAAAAAGTCCACTTAATTTACATAAGTTAATATTTTATTTTATTTTTTTTATATTTATTTATATATTTATATTTATTTTTAAATATAGACTAAAATCATTATAATTCATAATTTGACCAATTAATCTTATCATTTACTATGTTTATTTTTTATTTATATTATATTTGCTTTTAAAAAAATAACTATTTATATAGTCAAGATATATCTTATTTTTCTATTTCGTTTTTTTTTTTTAATTTTTTTTCGATATTCTACTCATATATTAAAATATATATATTTCTTTTTAACTCCTAAAACAGTGAGCAAACCACCTTTTTTTCAAAAAACTCTATTATAAAATTTTTATATAAAAAAATGTTTTTTTTTTCTTTTTCTTTTTCTTTTCAATACTAGGTAATAAAATAATAAAAATAATAATTAGAGTTACTTTAAATAATATTTGATAATTTTAATACTATTAATAAATATATTTATATAATAAAAAATTTTTTTATTAAAAATATATAAAAAATTTTTAGTATAGTATATTTATCATTTAATGTAAAAGTTATTAATGCATTAAATATATTATTATTGTCTAATATAAATAAATATAATATGTGAATACTATATTTTAAGAAGTACACTATAAGATAATATTTTGACAAACAGCATAGCAAAGAGGAAATATATGTTAAAATAAGAAAAACGGAAAAAAATAATAATCTTTGAAAAAATTATGTTTGGATTACCAATTTAATAAAATTATGTTAAAATAAGAAAAATAGAAAAAATAATAATAAAATAAAAAAATTATGAATTAGATATATATATGCATATCATTTACATATTTATATACATATATACATATATATATTTATTATTATTATTATATTATTATTAACAAAATAAATAAAAAAAATAAAGAATAAAAATTCAAATACTGAAAGAATATGATATTTATATTATTCTAAATTAATAATAATAATAGTAAAGAAAATAAAAGGATGAAACATGAACGATCATTCATATGAACAAGTAAAATAACTCTTGATGAATAAAATAAATATAAAATTAAATATTAAATAATTAGAAAATATAAAAATAGGTAGGTATAAAAAAAATGAAAAGATGAAATAAAAAAAAAATGTTATAGAATGCATTCATACATTTTTTTTTAAAAAAAAAAAAAGTATTTAAAGTTTTAAAATATACTTTTTAATTATTAAATATATATATATTAAAAAAATTATATAAATTAAAAAAAATTAAAAAAAAAATAAAAATAATAATTAAAATGTTATATAATAATAATAATAATAAAATGATATATAATAAGATGATATATAATAATAATAATAAAATGATACATAATTATAAAATGATAAATAATAATAATAATAATAAAATGATATATAATAAGATGATATATAATAATAATAATAAAATGATATATAATAATAAGATGATATATAATAATAATAATAATAGAGTTATATTCAATGGTCATATCAATATATAGTATATAATATATAATATATAATATATAATATATAATATATAATATATAATATATAATATATAATATATAATATATAATATATAATATATAATATATAATATGTAGTAATAATTTTTTATTTTTAGGGTTAACAAAATACTTAATGTCCTAAATAAACTTTTTTTTCTTTTAATTATTTTATTAATTTATTATTTTTTATGCATGTCCTAAAGAAAAAAAAAAAATTTAACTATATTTGACTAATAGGGCTAAAATGAAGAAAAAAATTAAAAAAGAGTGAAAAGGTTTATAAATAATAATTTATAATACTAAGTAATAATTAATTAATTAATTATTTATTTATTTATTTATTTAAAAGACTATATAACCTAACCCTTTTATTTGAAACAAATAATAATTTAATAATATATATTTAGAATTTTTTTAATTTTTTGTGTAAAAAACTATATTAAATATATCAAAATCAATATATATATATATATATATATATATATATATATAATAAATTTTAGTTTATATATATAAATTAAAATTTTTTATGATGGTTAAGGCGAAATAGAAAATTGAAATGAAATAGGCAAAGAAAAAATGCATAAAAATAAAATAAAATAAAATAATAATAATAATAATAATAATAATAATAATAATAATAATAATAATAATAATAATGATAATAATAATAATAATAATAATAATAGTTAATAATAATAATAATAGTTAATAATAATAATAATAATAGTTGATGATGATAATAATAAATAATAATAATAATAATAATAATAATAATAATAATAGTAATAATAATAATAATAGTTGATGATAGTAATTATAATAATAATAGTTGATGATAGTAATTATAATAATAATAGTTGATGATAGTAATGATAATAATAATAGTTGATGATAATAATAATAATAGTTGATGATAGTAATAATAATAATAATAATAGTTGATGATAATAATAATAATAGTTAATAATAATAATAATAATAGTTAATAATAATAATAATAATAATAATAATAATAATAATAGTTGATGATAATAATAATAATAATAATAATAATAATAATAATAGTTGATGATAATAATAATAATAATAATAATAGTTGATGATAATAATAATAATAATAGTTAATAATAATAATAATAATAATAATAATAGTTGATGATAATAATAATAATAGTTAATAATAATAATAATAATAATAATAGTTGATGATAATAATAATAATAGTTAATAATAATAATAATAATAATAATAGTTGATGATAATAATAATAATAGTTAATAATAATAATAATT
>JACVTC010000086.1:162500-165000 GCA_016946835.1 Neocallimastix lanati (nom. inval.) | reverse complement strand
AGTTTAGGTTACAAAGTTACTTATTCCCATTGAAAATATTAATATATATGGTAATTATATGAACTTATTAATTATATGACAAAAAAAATAATAATAGATAAACTTTAAAATATAATGATAAATAATAATTAAATAATAAAGTATAAATATTAAAATTAAAAAAAAAAAAAAATAAAAATACCAATAGTAATGTGTTAAAATTAAAATGAAAAAAATAAAAAATAAAATATATATATATATGTATAGAGTAAAAAAATAACTTATATAAAAAGAAAAAAAGAAACAATGAATACTACTAGAGAAAAAAAAAAAAGAAAAGTAAATATCTCTTTAGACCAAAATCCACTTATTAAAATGATAAAAAAATTAGAAAGTAACTCAAAATCATTCGACATTGGTTCTTTGGAATATAAATTTGAAAAACAACAATATTACAAAAATAAAAAAGGTTATGATTATATCAAAGATCTAAAAAATATCATAAATAAATTTGATTCAACAAAAAGTGAGTGCGATACTTCCTTTCTGTATAAATTAATTTACAATGAGACCAGTATCAAGGATGGAACTGTAATCTGCAATTTTAATGTTGATTCGCCCATTGAATATGAAAAATATGATGGGGCAAGATGGTATCTCATAACTAGTAGTAACAATAATCCTTCGAGTAGTAACAATAATAAAAAATATGAGACCATTCAAAAAATTGATCCTGTCATCATTAAAAATCACCAAATCAAAGTGAACTTAACGACTAATACTACTCAAACCCAATCTTATCAGTTATGTTTGATTATTGGATTATTTATGGTGAAATCCTGTAAATTTACACTCTATTCTTTTAAACAAATGAAAAGGATAATTAAAAATAATAAGTTTTTAGAACCAAAAAAAATTCAAAAAGAAGCTAGATTTAATCTTCAATTTATAGGTCATGGTCTTCTTCAAAATGATAATAATAAAGATATGATATCTGATCATCCAAGTTTCAAGATACCTATGAAGGCATATATTATGAATAGTATAAATTCAGATTCCCTTTTTAGAAATCATAACGGGAATTATAGGAATAATCCATTAAGTGTTCCTGCTTCCTTTCCTCAAGTATCAAATGCCACAGAGGAAATGGCAATTGAAAATATAAATTCAGTTCCCCCCTTTGGAAATCATAATGGGTATTGTGGACATAATCGATCAAATGTTCCTGTTTTCTTTCCTTCTATATCAAATGTCCCAAAAGAAATACCAATGGATAATTATATACTTCCTCCTATTGCTTATACTAATGATAATTTTCAAAATAATTATCCATATCATCTTTCAAACCTTTTACCATATAGTAATATGTCACAAAATAATAATGTATTTAGTAATAATAGTTATCTAAATATTGATATTATAAATAATCCACTTTATAACCATATTTATCAAAAGTTTAGATATTTACAATTAAATAATTGTATAGGACCAAATAAACATTCAAGCACTTACTATCCATATTTTTAACCAATATTTCTTGAGTTTTCATGAGGGATGATCATAGTAAATTCTATTCTAGTTATACACAATAAAGAAACAAGTATCCAAAATTAACCTATTTTCAAATTATTTTCTAATATATATATAGATTTCTATTCATTTCAAAAAAAAAAAAAAATTTTTTTTTATTTTTTTTATATATAATCATCCTAATGAATTTCATTTGATATTAATAATTAAAATAGAAAAAAAATATGTAGTTATGGTTTTTAACCTTTCAAATTTAATAATATTAATTATAAATTTAATTTAAAATTAGTTTTTAAATCATTCATTCAATAATATTTGATATGAATTATATTAATGATATATATTATTAATAATATAAATTATACATTATCAATGATATATTAATGAACAAAAAAAAAAAAAAAAAAAAAAAAAAAAAAAAAAAATCAATATCTAGTTTCTTTTAATTTTAAATAATTTTATTTTATTTTGTATTGATTAATATTTTTATTTTATTTTGTATTTACTATTATTTTTATTTTTTGTTTGTTTATATTTTTATTATATCATTATTAAATATTTTTATATATATATATATATTTTTTTCTCATTTTTTTATATCTACTTCTAACGTATTTAACCCTATCCATACTGTTTATATATTTTTTATTTATTATTATATATTTATATACCTATTAGTAGGCAATGTAATGTATAATTTTAAATAATTAATAAAACTTTGTACCAAAAAAAAAGAAAAAAAAATATTATTATAATGTAATATTATTTTTAAATAAATGATATATATATATATATATATATATATATATTTATTTATTTATTTATTTATATACTTTTCTTTTATTTTATTTTTAAAATTATTATACACATTTAATTTTTATTTCTTTAATTATTATTATTATTATTTTTTTTTAATAAATTGATTAAAAAATTATAATTTTAATTATTATTATTATTACATAAAGTTTACTATTTTTTAATCCTATCATTT
>JACVTC010000086.1:140000-157500 GCA_016946835.1 Neocallimastix lanati (nom. inval.) | reverse complement strand
TACCATTTCAATTTGGGTGAATAACCTCTTATATATTGGGTTTTTACATCACTTAACAGTTATAATCCATTTTATAGATTATCGTTCACTTTTATTAATATTTTCACTTTGTAGTTTTTAGCGATAACTATTAAAATAAATTGATAATTATATATCGGAGTACTTGATAAATCATAATCTTGGGATATTAGAATTGATAATATTTATAAATTAATTATATTATTCATGCCATTTAAAACTTATTCGTAAATCATATAAATTGTTTCAAAATTGATTAAAATTCAATATTTCAGTTAATTTTTTTCTTGAAGGTTAATTTTTTGTTAATTTTCACGATTAATTTATTTTATCCAATTCTAAGATAAATATTATTTTTAAATAATCCACACAAAATAAAAAAAAAAAAACTGTTAAGCAACTTTTCTTTAATATAGTTTAAGTTCTTTCTTTTAATATTTTTGTCTACTTCTCCCCCTCCTAAAATCCAAATTTCTAAAAAGGATTTTATATATTTGAATTTTCTCACCATTAAAATATTAATGATAAAAGTTTAATAATTAACTTTTTGAATATTTAGCAATCAATATATACAGATTGTAGATGGATAAATGACATCTATTGATATAATAACTCATGATTATATTTATTATTATTATATTATATCTTTTCATCCCGAAAGAGTTTTCATTATGATTATATTGAATTAATTATTATCTAAAACCTATTTCACATTAGGTTTAATAATACTATTATAGTTAGAATGTACCCTAGGAATTATCATTCTATTATATTTCCATTGAATATTTGGAATATTATATTTTTAATTATTTTATATGGGATCTCTGGCATATAGTCTCCTCTATTATTGGAGTTTTTATATTTATATATATGCGTTTTGATAGGTATAAATACACATTAAAATAACTATACTTTAAATGATACGTTTTGTTCTTTAAAAAGAATCATTAACTAATATGATTGTTTAAATCTTCTTAATATATATTATTATTATTAAATTGTGTTTTGTATATTCATAGTCTATCACATAGTAGATTCCTTCATATATAGATATATTACATTACTAGTAGCCAAGAGTTTGTTTGTAAAAATATCAAATTATAATTTCACTTAAGAATCTCTAGTATGAAGATATATAGTTTCCTTTTCTATGCGTTTAAGTGTGTTTCCTCAGTTTTACAATCTCGATTCTTTTGATCAGTTTTATTAGTCTTACTTCAATTGACATAATGAGCAGCTTTTATCATAATTTAAAATTCAATTTATTTTTTTTTTTTTTTTTAACATAATATTGTTATCTGCCAACGATTCTTTTGTTAAAAATCTTTTATAGAGTCAGATGAGACTCTTAATCTGTTAAGAGTCAAGATGGTTTATAATTATATCAATTTTATTAATATATTTTATGATAAAGAGTTACTTGAACTTTATTATTCTAAATTAAAAGATTTTGTATTAATACATTGTGGCTTATAAATTACCTATATTACAATATGTTTCAATACATTTGAAGCTTAATTATTTATTTATTTATTTATTTATTAATATTTATTATTTATTTATTATTTATTTATTATTTATTATTTATTTATTATTTATTATTTATTTATTATTTATTTATTATTTATTTAATTTTGATTATTTATTATTTATTATTTTATGTAATAATCATCTATTTTTTTATATTTAATATTATTATTATTCCATATATAAAATATAATATATAAAATAATATATATAAAATTGGATATATAAAAAAATATAAAGAGATTAATATATTTTTATGTTTTTAATTAAACACATGTGATCTATCATTATTTAATATCTTTTTTAACATTTTTTTTTTTACCCCTCATTTAGTGTCATTCTTTAATTTTATTTTTTATTTTTTTTTATTATTTTATTGTATTAATTTTTTTGTATATATTAAATGATTAACCAATTAAATGCATTTTACATTTTCTGTATATTATTAATATTTTTTAATTAATTTTTAATTTTTTAATTTTTTTAATTTTTTATTTATTTATTCATTCATTCATTTAATTAATTAATTAACTATTTATTTATTTATTTATTCATTTATTTTTTAAAATAACGGATTATGAATGATATGAGATAGTATTATGCTTCTTTGTAGATTACAATCAAATAAAAATATAAAACACAATGAATGAAAAATAATAAAAAAAAAATGATATAAAAAAAAAAAAAAAAAATTAAAAATAATACTTTTAAAACAAAAAAAACAAAAAAAAAAAAAACTATCTTATTAATGGATAATAATAAATAATAAATAATAAATAATAAATAATAAATAATAAATAATAAATAAATTGTAAAAAATAAATAATTGAATAATAAATAATAAATAATAAATAATAAATAATAAATAATAAAAAATAAAAATACTTTTATTTAATTCAGAAATAATTAATAATTTTTAATAATAGTAAAAAAAAAAAAAGCATCATATTATATTCTTTTAATTTAAAATAATTAATTTCCGATGATTAACTCCTATTTATATTTGTAATAATAAATATGAAAATGGATTTAGATTGTAATTTTTATATTTATTATTACATAAAAAATGAAAAAATGATAAAAAAAAATAGAAAAAGTAAAAAAAGTGGGATATAATTATTATTATTATTATTATTACTATTATTAAAAGATGAAAAAAGCTATATATAATCAAATATTAAAATGAGATATTTATTAATCTGAAAATCTATAATTTTTTTTTTTTTTTAAATTAAAAGTAAAATGAATGATGGAATGAATTACATAACCCTTTGATTCCATCCTTCCTTTCAAATCATCATCACATTAAATTACTTAATTTTCTCTTTTATATTAAAAGTAAATTCAACATTATAATAAAAAAATTAAAATAATTAGTGAAAAGAGTGATACAAGTGTCATATTTCTTATTATTATGATGATGAATAATTAAAATGAAGAATTAAAATGAAGAATTAATATGAAAAATAATTAAAAATATATATATCTATAAATATTTTTTTTTTTTACTATTAATTAAAATTTTTGATTCAAATAATTAAATTACAAATAACAAATTAATAATAGTTAAAATAACAAATAATATTAATTAAATCATAAATAATAATAGTTACATAATACATAACAATTAAATCATAAATAATAGTTAAACATAATAAATAATATTTAATAGTTTTATAATAAATAATAATAGTTTTATAATGAATAATAATAGTTAAACATAATAAATAATAATAGTTTTATAATGAATAATAAATAGTGATATAATAAATAATAAATAGTGATATAATAAATAATAAATAGTGATATAATAAATAATAAATACTTAATAAGTCATAGTTAATAATAAGTTAATATGGTCGTCCGTGATTTTTATGATAAATTCATTTTTAATTTATCAAAAGTATAATAAATAAAGTTATTGAGAATCATAAATTAAACTTTAATTTATTCTAAAACATTCAGACTTTAAGAAATAAAAAAAAAAAAAATTGGCATAAATAAGAATTCATTAGTAGAAAACTTTAATTATTATTATTTTGATTCATTTTTACTAAAATGGATTGTATTAGAGTTTACATTATTTTGATTCAATTTTGCTAATAAAAAAAAAAAAAAAAATTTAATATGGTGTTAATAACAATATTTATTTATAAATTTAAAACGATGATAATTATTAAAGGTATACAAAAATCTTATTATATATTTACATCTATACATACACCATAGATCACACTAATTGTACATTAAATATTAAATAAATAAATAATTAAATATTATGAATAAATATTAAGAATAAAAATAAATAAATATTAAGAATAATAAATATTAACTATCATAAATTTTAAAGAATAATAATAATAATAATAATAATAATAATAATAATAATAAATGAATAGATAAATTGAAAATAAATAAATAATAATAATAAATAAATAAATAACAATAATAAATAAATAAATAAATTTATTTAATAATTAATAATTAATATAACACAAAAATTTATTATGACTTCCTATTAAAGATAAAATGGATAATGAATGAAAATTAATATACACAATATATTCCTATATATATTGTGTATACATTAATATATTGTTCTATTACTTAATAATATACATTAAAGGATGAATGATAATCATGGAATTGGATTCAAAGAATGTTATTTATTTGATTTATATATAATTTATATAGGTATCTACTTAACTCTATATATTCCTGTATATTCCTATATATATTATATAATTTATCTAATTTATGTATAAAAGTATTTTAAATATATATGAATATATATATGTTTTTTTTTAAATTACCCCCTTTAAAATAATAATAATAATAATGATAATAATAATATGTTTGTTTGAGAATAAAAATAAATAAATAAATAATAGATGAATAATAATAAATAAATAAGTAAATAAGTAAATAATTTTAATATAAATAAATAAATAAATAAAAAAAAGAATAAAATGTTAAATTTATATTTTAATATTTATTATTGATTAAATAAAATTTATTATTTAATATGAATTAGTTAATCTTTAATATTTATACTATACAAAATTTAATATTTATAAAATGAATTTTATTATTAAATATTGAATATTCTGTTAATATTTTATATATTAAATAAAACATTTTTTTATTTATATTTTTATTAAAGTTTTTTAAAATATGAAAAGGATATTCATTACAAGATTCAGAAGAATAAAAAAAATTGTTTTAAGATTGAAAAAATAAAGAAAAAAAAAAAAGAAAAAAAAAAAAAAAGAAAAAAAAGAAAAAGAAAAGAAAAAAAAGTTATAAATAATAATAACTTAATTTAATTTCAATTACAGAACATCATTTGATTTCATTTTAAATCTCTCATTCTTTCATTAACTTTTATTTTATTTTATTTTTATTAATACTTTACATATTTTATTTTATTTTTATTAATACTTTACATATTTTATTTTATTTTTATTAATACTTTACATATTTTATTTTATTTTTATTAATACTTTACATATTTTATTTTATTTTTATTAATACTTTACATATTTTATAACTACTGACTGACACTGTTTATTTTATTTTTATATCTAATATTTTTCATAATTAAGGAATAATAAAAAAAAAAAGTTATATTGTATTGTAATTTTTAAAAGTAACAAACTCCATTTTAAGTAGTTATTAGAAATGTATTTTTCTTTTTTTTTTTTTTTTTCTTATTAAAATATAATAAATATTAATAACTATTAATAACTATTTATTTTGTTTGGTCTTAATTTATTTGTTTGTCTTTTTTTAATATTTAAAAAGTAAATGTTTTAATGAAGTTCATTTATTTATCTGTAACTAATAGTTACCATTATAGTTTGATAATACTAAAAAAAAAAATAATTATACATATATATTATTATTTTTATATAAATTTAATTTTATTTTAATTAGAAAGAATTTCTAATTAATTTTATTATTTATTATTTATTATTTATTATTTATTATTTATTATTTATTATTTATTATTTATTATTTATTATTTATTATTTATTATTTATTATTTATTATTTAATTATTTATTATTTATTATTTATTATTTATTATTTATTATTTATTATTTATTATTATTTTTTTTATTTTTTATTTATTATTTAGTATTATTTTTTTTATATATTATTTTTTATTCAATATGTATTAATAAATTCTCTTTTTTTTATTTATTTATTTATTTATTATTCCATTATTTAATTATTTATTATACTAGTAGTAACTACTCTTTTTTTTTTGCTGTTTATCTGTTTTCAATATATTAATGATTCAATTATTCCTGTATTTATTATTCCTATTATTCTTCCATTATTGCTTCATTGATTTGTGCAAGGATACTATTAATTAATATTAATTTAAAAATTTAAATGGAAAAAAAAATATTTAAAAATAAGGTTTAATACGATGAAGATGAAGATCTTTTTTTTTTTTTTTTTTTCTTCTTCTCCTCCTCCATAAATAAAAAATTATTTAAATTAATAAAAAAAACTATTTAAATTAATAAAAAAACTATTTAAATTAATAAAAAACTATTTAAATTAATAATATTAAAAAAATATAAAAAAAAAAAAAAAAATTAAATTTAATAGAAATAAAATTTTATTATTAAACTGAAAAAAATATAAAAAATTAATATAAAATAAATTTTAATAAATAAAAAAAAAAAAAAAAAATTATAGCAACTAAATGAAAAATATAAAGAAAAATAACTATTAAAAAGTTAATGATGAGATAACAAATGGTATGAAATAATATAAAATAAAATAAAATGAGATTAACGTTTAATTATTTTTATTTTTTAATGTTATTTTTTTTTTAATATAAAATATAAAATCTAAGAATAAAATAAAAATGAAAGAAGGAAAGAGAAAAGTAAAAGTAAAAAAATATTTTTTTATTTATTATTATAAACTCTACTTGGTTATAAACCTTTTCATTTTATTATTTATTTATTTATTTTTATTATATCTTTATTTATATTATTATTTTTATTATTATTTTTATTATTATTATTATTATTATTTATTATTTTTATTATTATTATTATTATTATAATTTTTTCCATTTCTACATTCATTAAACTTTTCTTTCTGTTGCACAAAAATATTGGATGAATGAAATGAATTTTAATTTAATTGAAATGAAATTCAATTGAATTTATTTAAAATTAATTTAATTTCTAATCATTAAAGTTTCATGAGATAGATTAAAATTTCTATTTTAATTTGAATAAGGTTTATTACAAACTAATAAAAAAAAAACTTTTTTTTTATTTATTTTTTGCATTTTGGGAATGAAAAGAAAAAGAAAAAAAAATTTTTTTTTTATAAAAAGGAAGGCTTTAAAATGAATTCTATCCTATATTACAATATACTCCTTTTATATATTACATTTACAATATATATTACATTTATTGTGTAATTTAACTACAATATAACAGTATATGTGTATATACTATTATATTTATATATATATTATATAAAATTTATTTTTTATTTTTTTAATTATTTAATTATTTATTACTTATTCATTTATTTAATTATTTATTATTTATTATTTATTATTTATTTATTTATTATTTATTTATTTATTATTTATTATTTATTTATTTATTATTTATTATTTATATTTATATATTTATTTATTATTTATTATTTATTATTTAATAATATTTAATAATATTATTCTTTTTATTCTTTTTATTCTTTTTTTTTATTTAGTATAAAATTCTTTTTTAGTACTAAATTTTATTTATTATTATTTTTAATTATTATTACTTTAATATTATTAAATTTCAATATATATATATAAATTTTTTTTTTTTTATATAAATATATAAAAAGAGTACGGTGATTAAATTTTTTTTTTTTTTTTCCAAAATAAATATTTTAATTTTTTTATTATAATAAAAAGAAAAATAAAGTGAATCTGTTAAATAAAAATAGAAAGAATAGAAAAATATGCTGTGCATGTAAATTAAAATTAAAAAAAAAAAAAAAAAAAAGCATAAATAAAACTATTTATTTTACATAAAATATATTCACTTTATTTTTATAAAAAAATAATAAAATAAAAAATTTAAAATAAAAAGAATAAATACAAATTAAAAAAAAAAATAAATTAAATAAAAAAATTAATATAAATAAAAATTAAAATAAAATAAAAAAACAATTTTAAATTCAAAATAAAATAAAAAAAAAAAAATAAAACAAAATAAAATTATTAACTGAAATAAAAAAAATATACAAAACAAATAAAAATGAAATTAAATTTATTCAAATCACTTGCAATAGCTTTACCATTAGTAGCTGGTATATTCATTTGTTTAAATATATATATCTCTTATATTTCATATTAAATTTTTATTAAATTTTTATTATATATTTTTTTATTATATATTTTTTTATTATATATTTTTATTATATATTTTTATTATATATATATATTTTTAATAAAAATAAAATAAAATATATTAATAATTGTAATAAAAATATTAATATATTTATAACTCATATACTTAAAATGGTAAATAATTAGTCAATTTAAAAAAGATTGCAGCTGAGGATGCTTTCTTTGGAAATGTTAGTCGTGTAGATCTTTTTGAACATATCGATTTTAGAGTTCCAACTATTAGAGTTGAATTAACTGATGTGGATTATAAAAATTTATTCTGGGGTTATGAATGTTTTAGGGATGAAACTCCAGGTTTCTTAAAGAGAAACGAACACTGTTTCACCGCTCCATATGTTGATTTAAACTATGCTACTAGAAGAACTTTTTATGATAAAGAATTTATTAAAATGAGTGCCATTACTAATTCTACTGATTTAGAAATCGTTCAAAGTACTATTGATCAAAAGCATAATATTACTTTACAAGAATTTGAAAGTATTATTACTACCTATTCCAACTTTACCTTAGAAGAAATATTTTCTCTTCCATATAAACTTGCTCTTCCATCTGAAAAATATTTTGAAGCTCAAGATACTGCTAAAATGACTTTTGAATTAGATGAGTAAGTAAAAAAAAAATACAAAAAAAAAAAAAAAAAGAAAAGATAAAAAAAAGTTTTTTTTTTATATTAATTTTTAGAAAAATATATTATAAGTATTTTTTTTCTAATAATAAATAATAAATATATCTTATATAATAATATTAATATAATTACTATTAAAAATAAATTAATATATATATATTTTTTATATTAATATTTATTTTTATATTTTTTTTAACCTATATTTAAATTTATTTTAAATTCGTTTTATTTATATTTATATTTTTATTTTTTTTTAAAATTTTTTTTTCTCATTTTATAATTTTTATATATATATATTTACTCTTTTTAAATGTGCTAATTATTTACCATGACTTAATAATATTTAAATAATACAGTGAAGTTAAAAAATTCGAAAAAGTAAAGTTTAAGATTGGTGGTAGATCAACTAAATTCTTTGCTAAATTAGGTTACAATATTAATATTAAGAATGGTCTTTTATATGGTGCTAAGGATTTACGTTTACGTCCAGTAGTTGTTGATCCTTCCTTCTTAAGAGATAAGCTTGCTTATGATTTACATAATAAGATTGAATTACCATGTATTAGTGCTAACTATGCTAGACTTTACATTAATGATACCTTTATGGGTTTATATCTTTTAAGAGATGCTTACAAGGCTCAATGGGTAGAAAATACTTTTGGTGAAAAATCAACTAAGCATTTATATACTTGTAGTAATGATTACAAGGATAAGGGTAATGATTTCTTTAAGTGTGTTAATGATGATGAAGATATTACAGAAGATGAAGATATGAAAATCTTTTTAAAGAAATTAGAAAACTCAAAGGATCGTAAGGATTTAGAAGAATTCTTTGATGTCAAGAGTTTCATCAGATTACAAGCTGCTAGATATTTATTTGGTTCCTTTGATCATGTCACTGGTGAAAATAATAATATGCTTTATATGTATCATGATGTCTCTTCCGGTAGAGATTTATGGATTCCACTTATTTACGATTTCGATATGAACTTTGGTAACTTCAGAAAACCAAGTACCAACCGTACATTTGATGAAGAAATTTTCGAAAAAAAGAACCCATTATATACTATGCTTAATCTTAATAATAATAGTGAAGAATTAATCTCTATTATGGATGAAATTATGCGTACTTCCTTCAATCCAAATATTCTTCTTCCACGTATTGATCAACTTAGAACCTTCATTGAACCTTACGTTAAGGAAGATCGTACTCCAGGTGAAAATGGTCTTTTCCCAGGTAGATTTAATATTGGTGTTGGTAGAGCTCATGATTCCTTTACCTATGAAGATTTCCTTACTAACACTGAATTCACCACTATAAAGGCTCGTAGATACATAAACGACTTTACCGATAAATATGAAGAAGATACCTGTTTAGGTCTTAAGCAATGGGTTATTGAACGTTTCAAGTTTGCCTGTAGTTACTACAAGTTAGATTGTTCCTATGCTGATGCTATCTTAAACAGTCCATACGGTAGTGGCTATGAACTTAAGGAAACTGTTCGTTCAAGAAAGAATGAAGGTTGTAAGGGTACCGGTTATGGTTGCTGTGTCTTCAAAAATACCATTGTTGAAACCGTGGATGAAAGTGGTAAATGGGGACATGAAGGTAATGAATGGTGTCTTGTAGTCCTTGAAGAAGAAGAGGAACCAATTTATGATGAAAACTGTTGGTCTCTTGCCGATGGTTATCCATGTTGTAGAAAGGAAACCACTAAAATTGAATATGTCAGTAAGAGTTCCGGTAAGGAATGGGGTCTTGAAAATGGTGACTGGTGTGGTATCACCGATAGACAACGTAACCGTCAAAAGACTTGTCCAATAAACGAAAGTTACTCTTGCTGTAAGAAATGTGATGTTATCTACACTGATGAATACAAATGGGGTGTTGAAGGTGGAGATTGGTGTATTATTCCATACTCTTGTGATCCACAACAAGAAGAAAAGAAGGAGGATGAAAGTAAGAAAGTAGAAGAAGAAAAGAAGGATGATGAAAGTAAGAAAGTAGAAGAAGAAAAGAAGGATGAAGGTAAGAAGGCAGAAGAAAAGAAAGATGAAAAGAAGCCAGAAGAAAAAAAGCCAGATGAAAAAAAGCCAGAAGAAAAGAAGGATGAAAAAAAGAATTAAATTTAGTTTTAAAATTCCTTTTCTTTCGAAAAGAAATATAAAATAAAATAAGGATAGAAATAATAAAAAAAAAAAAAAAAAAAAAAAAAATAAGATAGAATGTATAATATAAAAAAAAGTACCTAAAAAAAATAAAAAAAGGAAAAAGAAACTATTAATACAAAAGATTTCCTTTATTCTATTAATCCAATTATTATTATTTTTTTTTTTAAAAAAAAAATAAAAAATAAATATACTATAGAAATGGATTAAAGAGAAAAAAAAAAAATAAGACAAATAAAGCTACATAAAACAATATTTGTATTTATTTTTAAAATAACAAAACAAAAAGCCAAAAAACAATTAGCACAACTGAAACCATAAAAAATAATAACATAATTATTAACAAATAATATATAAAAAAAAAATAATTAAAATATTTATTATAATTAAAAAATAAAAAAAAAAAAAAAAAAAAAAATTAAAAATTAAAAATTAAAAATTAAAAAAATATATAAATATATAAATATATAAATATTTAATATATCATAAAATGTAATAAAATTAAATAAAATAAATTAAAAAAAAAAAAAAAAAAAAAAAATTGTAATTACTATTTGATAATAGTAAATACTATTATAATAATAATAATTAAAAATAAAAAAAAAAATATTATCATTTAAATCTTTTTAATAATCTAGTATTATTATAAAGATACTAAAAAAATTGAATGAAATATCTAATAAAAAATAATAATAATAAAAAAAAAAAAAATTGAAATATAAAAATATATAATATAAAAATATAAAAAGATTAAACGTGTCCTAATTTTTGTCCCTGTTGTAAAAGTAATAAACAATGGATAAGGCATTGGTTAATTGATTGTCCATTTTTCAATCCTATTCGTAGTAAAGGTTAATGATAGAATTTTATTTTTATATAATGCTTTTTACTGTGGCAACCTAACAAATAATATTGTTAATAGTAATAATAGTAAATAGTAAGAATAGTAATAGTAAGAATAGTAAATAGTAATAATAGTAATAGTAAGAATAGTAAATATTAATAATAGTTATAGTAATATTAGTAATAGTATTATTAGTAATGTTAGTAATAGTATTGAAAATAATGTGTATGTTGATTCTAGTGTGTGTGAAAAAGTGTTTAATTTCCTTCTTGGAGGTCGAAGTATTAATAATCAGTACAAGGGAATGGAAGGATCTATTTAAGTGCCAGATGAAATCAGGTGCTTATTCTGATACCTCCATTCTTGGTGGTTTACTGCGGCTCTTCTTTAATCAATTATACCTATTGCTCCTATTGCTATTGGCCAGTAATGGTCTTTGTTCAATAGGTTCAAATCGAATTGTACTACTACTACTACCAAGAACGTCAATGCTGAAGAAAACGTTAAGATAGGCCAGCAGGGCTAGCGCGCGCAACCAATGAAGATCATAATTTTATATCTTAAAATTAGGATTAACATTGTGAAGTCAAAATTAATTATTATACCACGGTATAATAATGCCCTTGTGAAGTCTTACAGATATTAATTAAATGAAACTAGAATGTTTTATACCATTATTTTATTTTTATTTTTATTTTTATTTTGTGTTTTTTTTTTTTTTTTGCTTTGTTTATTTTTTTTTATCTTTATTTTTCTTTTTATTACATACATGTATTTTTTTTTTTTTTTTGTTTGTTTATTTTTTATTACATACATGTATTTTTTTTTTTTTTATTACATGTATTTTTTTTTTCCAAATATTTAATTAATAAAGATGAAACAAGTTTGCTGCTGTTAAAAAAAAAAAAAAAAAAAAAATCAGATCCATTAAGTTTTTTTCTATTATATCAAAACAATTTTCATCAGTCGATAGAATCTGTATGTAATGATTTTCGTAATAAAAATGCTAGGAAGTACTTGGTTAAAACTGAAGAAGCTATCTCAACCTATGTACTCTAATTCTATTTCGTCAAGCGTTTTAAAGGACAAGCAGGGTAACTTTTTTATTTTCTTCTTCGGATCAATTGAATCGATTTGCTGAACATTATGGTGAACTAGCTTCTGATGTTTACTCAACACCGTCTGGATAATGAATTAAATACTGGGTAAAATTTTATTTGGAATCCATCCTAATATCTTAATATCCTAATAATAATCCTACTTGGAATATTAATGATCCTATCAACTAATGGAAGAAATTCAAAATACTGTTGCTTTGATATTGAAAAAATAAATAATAAAGCTCCTGGCCCCGATGGTAATTCCGATTGAATTTTTTTTTTTTTTAAAGCCTTCTTTAAGTAAATCTGATTTATCCGATAATCAAGATGGTATACCGATTGAATTTTTTTTTTTTTTAAAGCCTTCTTTAAGTAAATCTGATTTATCCGATAATCATGATGATTCTTTCAGATGTTCATTACTCTAACTGTGCTAAATGTTTACTTTCATTATTTAACAAAATCTGGGATGGGGATTTCCCTGAATAGTTGGAATTCGAAATTCGACTTCTATAATATCAATTCCAAAAAAAAAAAAAAAAAAAAAAAAAAAAAAAAAAAAAAAAAGAGATCTTTCAGATTGTAATAATTATCTGAGGTATTTCTCTTATTAATGTTGGCTTAAAAATTATTTCAAAAAATTGTTACTAAATAGAATTGTTACTAATAGAATTTTGTTACTAATAGAATTGCCTTAGAACATAAATTTGTGTGTGACCTGAACAATTTTGGATTTAGAAAAAAAGAAGAAGGCATCAGTTTTATATATTTAAATATTGGAGAAATAGGTCAAAAGAAGAAAAATTTTCAAGGAAATTTTACTTATCTTACTTTCCTTGATCTTAAAAAAAAATCCAATGATTCAGTACCTATCTTTAATATTTTGACCAAATTTTATAACTTAGGAATTAGAGGTAAAATGTCATCTGTTTTTTAAGGAACCTTTATCTATTCTCTAAAGCTCGTGCTTTTTTTAATCGTAATCTCTCAGAAGAATTTTCGATTAATCGTGGTGTTAGACAAGGAAGCCCTCTATCTCCTATTTTTGTTCAATTCACTCATTAATGATGTACTGGATAATTGTGATAAGTATGGTGTATATTCTTAACTAGCACAGTACCTATCATTAAGTCGTTCGTTTTGAGTTATTATTTGATAGGTATTCCAAAAAAATACCAATATTTAAACCAAGAGCGTTGTCGTCATTACTAATAAGGCATCATTCTTTGGTATACAATTCTTATAATCAATTCACATTTAATGGAAGATACGTCAGTTCTTTTCTAAACAAACTCTAAACATGAATATTTCTTGCTCAGTTAAATACTACTTCCTTTCATCGTGATCGTGGTTTTCTACTTGTTTCGGTAATCCTATGAACAATTATAGCCTTATATTTTTAATCCATGACCTTAATTCTTGGTCCCCCTAGTAAACTAAATGGCTCTGGTGATTAGTAAGATCCCTAACTACCGTGAAATTATTCCATATATTAAACAAAAAAAAAAAAAAAAAAAAAAAAAAAAAACTTTTTTCTCCAAGGTATTGGCTCATACTTTCATTATTAGGGTTAATAAACACACAAAAATGATCTCAAATTTTTCGATGTTTTAGATTTCTTAAGAGATAAAATTCTTGAAACAGATAAAAAAATTAACTGGTTCTTGTGTAATAAACTTAAACAGAAGAACAAGTCAAGAAAATCTAATACCATTGATGTTGAAGTTGAACTTCATCCTATGGCAAAAGATTTTTTTTTTCTCTAGCTATCTAAATTTAAGTTCTTCCTTTTTTTACTCTCTGTGTAAGTTGGAATATTAACGGCTAGAATAATGAAAAAAAAAAAAAAAAACGTGATAGTATTTATTTTTTATACCTCAACTCTACTTTTTAAACCTATATGTATCTGTTTATTTACAAGAAATTGGAAAAAGGAAAATATCTTCAAAAAAAGATGTTTCATCACCACTAATTCCAAATTACAACTCAGTTTTTTCTTAGAGCTAATCCTAAAAACCCTTCCCGGTATGAGAGGACTCTTTATTGGTGTTCATTCTTTGTGCTCTTTCTTCCAAGAACCTTTTTTTATACAAGAAAAAAGTTCTTCAATCCTTTGTATTATTAGTAAAGTAATTTATGATTCTCCTTTACTTGGTTCAAACAAATCCATAGAACGGCTAGAATTCAAACATTAATTTAATACTGGTCTATTTTTGTTGTATCGGTTCCTTTCCTTCTCTAAAAATAGTAAAACAAATTCAGAAAACAATGACTATATTAGACATAATTCTACTATGAGTACTTCTTATGCTTTATCTCGAGATCTTAGGCATCCCTCCTATTGCTGGTATCTACGTAGTCTTAACAAGTTAAATCGTTTTTGTAAAAAAAATGGAGTAAATCAGACCTGTATTATAAAGGATCTTATTAAATCTAAATCTATTCCCAAAAATGCCTTATTATTCCTGGACTAAAGAATCTAGAACACTGTATTAAAAAAATCAAAAAATATAAATGTGAAAAATATGACGATATTTTAGAACGTTACTGGAAATCAGTTGCCAAATTTCAAGGTATTAAAGGTCAAAATTACGATTGTAATAAGTTCTCAAACAATAAAGCTATAATTATGCTTAGCTTAAAATATCCCCCCAATTCAACTTTGGGTTTTTTTTCGTGGATTATAATGTCTACGCTGTGATTATAAATACAATACTACTATTACTATTACTAGTAGAATGGGTATAGAGTTTCAGAAGATTGATTGTCCCAAGACTAGACTTGTCTCTGTTATGGCGAAGATAAACAATCTTATGAACATTGGATTTTTAAATGCGATGCTCTTACATCTTTTAGATGGAATTCTTTTAAATATTTCATCGATGATCTCTATGTTTTATTCCTTAGGAAGATTAGAGCATTTTTTTAGTTGTTCAATAAATGATGAATCCCCCGGGGAGGGGGGAGAGAGAGAAAGAGAGAGAGTTTAGTAGACACCACACTATCTACACTATCTATTTTTAAAAAGATGTTACTTCTAGGTTTTATTGTTATTATTATTATTTTTTTTTATTTGTTTGTTAGGAAGGGGAAAATTCCCGCATAGGACAACTTGCTGAAATACATAGTATTTTTTTATTTTTTTTTTTATTTTTTTTTTTTATTTTTATTTTTTTTTATTTTTTTTTTATTTTTATTTCTTTTTTGTTTTTTTTTTTTTTAACTTTTATTTTTTAATTTTTAATTTCAAATGTACTTTTTAAAAAAAAATGACAAGTCAATCGTAATTTTAAGATTAAATTATTAAATTAATGATTTCTTGAGCTTCAGATTCAGTAATGATGCCATCCTTTAAATCATTTTCAAAGAAAGAGTCAAGAAAGATATCCATACGACCAAGAGACAGAGAGCAGCAGCTCCATCTCGTTCAACCTAAAATAACCAAAAATACTCAAAATTTGAATAACATCTATTGTATTCTTGGTTTGGATTTAGAAACTTCTCCATTTAATTTCATTGTTGTTTTTATTCCTTTGTTTCTTTTGTAATTATTTTTTATTTTTATTTTTTTATTTTTATTTTTATTTTTATTTTTATTTTTATTTTTATTTTTATTTTTTTTTTTTTTTTTTGTGCAATAAGATGATCTGTACTGTAAAGAGCGACATGACGGTAGTCACCAATAATATGACGACCACAGCTGTAATCATCTGGTAATTCAGTTATGATGACAATGATGACCAGCTATCATTTCTTCAAGCTTTAACTAAAAATTTCTTAGTTTTTTTTTTTTTTTTTTTTTTTTTTTTTTTTTTTTTTTCTTATTTTTACAGTTAAACCTGCAAAAGGAAGGAATCATCACTTTTCATATGAAGTATAATGCATCCTAATACATCAATTTCATTCTTAGTAAATGCTGAGAGGCTTGAAGAGCAATAAGTCTTCGATTAAAAAGAATGGGAATGAAGAAGATTTATTTGAATTCTTAATACTAGTAGTAGTAATAAATATTGGAGTAGAATGAAAATTACAAGAAGATTTATTAATTCTGACATCGGCAATTGTAGTAGCAGTAACAAGCATTAGCTGAAACAAATTTTACAAATAGCATTATTATTTTCCCATTAAAATTAAGCTTTTTTCATTTGAATATGTTTTTTATTTTTTATTTTTTATTTAATTAAATTTTTAAATTGTTATTAAATTTTATTATATTATTTAATAAAATTTAAATATTTAAATTTATAAAATGTTACTTTTTTTTTTTAAATTTTATTAAATATTATTGGTGATACCAAATTTCATGAATAACTACAACTATAAAAAAAAAAAAAAAAAAAAAAAAAAAAAAAAAAAAATTATATATAATAAAATAATAAAATAATTTTATATTTATATATATGTCTCATAGTATACATATATTATTTATTATAATATATAGAGTTGATTATTTAAATTAATTTAATAATATAAAAATATTTGTAAAAAATAAAATAAAAAAAAATTTAATTAAAACCAAGATAAAATATTAATGAAATTTATTTTCTATAAAACTTAATAATTAAAAAAAAAAAAAAAAAAAAAAAAAAACTTGGTAAATTTAATATAGGAATAATGAGTATAATATTTAAGAAAACTATAAATTATTAAAATAAATAAAAAGATATTCCGTTAATAATTTTATGGTATGTTTTCATAATTAAATAGTTAAAAAAAAATTAATTAAAACAGTAAATTTTAAATATATATTTTAATAATTAAATATGGATTATT
>JACVTC010000086.1:0-137500 GCA_016946835.1 Neocallimastix lanati (nom. inval.) | reverse complement strand
CTTTTTCAAAAAGTTGAATGTCACAACCTGCAATGGCAACGACAACAACACCAACTCTAATTTCAGGTGGTAAATTTTTAACTAAGGTACGTCCAAAATAATCGGCTGGACCAAGTTGTCCATCAAAGTTGGCAAGTGGTGGAATGGCATCATACCATTCTCCAAGTTTATGACCGTGACCATCATTGACAGTAGAAATCATTTGAAAACGTTTGTCAACAGTTTTATCTTGTTCTTCAATTGGTCCTTGGCCTTCCATATTGGACTGACCAAAGGCTAAATAAATATGAAAGTTTGGGTCTGGTTTGGTTTGTGAATTTGCCATTAGAAGAGCTGATATAACTTATAAAAAAAATAAATTAATAAATAATAGCAATTTATTTTTTTTTATATATATATATTTTTTTTAATTATTATTTTAATTTGCCTTTTGTTTTTGCTTTTTTTTTTTTTTTTCTAATTAATATAAATTTAAATATTTATATATTATTTACTTATTTACTGATAGATATATTATATTGTTTATAAATTGTTTATAACACTGACTTTAATCAATTTTAATGTGATGAATGAAACTTTATAAACTATAATAATAATAATAATAAAATAATAAAAAAAAAAAGTAAATATTATAAATAAATAAATAAATAAAATAGATATTAATATTAAATAATAATTAAATTTATATTTAAATATAAATATTATTATATTATATTATTTTATATTACATTTTATTATAATATTTATATATCTTTTATTTTGTTTACCTTTTTTTTATTTTGCTTTTTTTGTTTATTTGTTTTTTTAAAAAATTAATAAAAAAATAGAAAATAAGAATAAAAATAAATAAATAAGAAAGTGGAAAAATAAATAAAAAATGAAAAAAATAAAATAAAAAAATTATTTTTTTTTTGATCCTTTTTATATAAATAAAAAATTTTTTATTAAAAATGAGACAAAAAAATTTTTTAAAAAAAAAATTATTAATAATTAATTAAATAATTAGTAAATAAATAAATAAATAAATAAATATTAAAATAAATAAATAAATAAATAAATAAATATTATATAAAGGGATAAATTATATTTATATTTATTTTAAATATTTATTTTAATATTTATATAATGTGAATAAATGTATATAAAATATCTTTCATTTAATTTGACGCATACAATTATTCCTTTTTTTTTTTATTTATTTTATTTTATTTTATTAATTTTATTAATTTTTTATTTAATATTTCCCTCTCCTCTTTTTTTAACTGGTAACTAAAAAAAAAAAAAGTTTTTTATTTTTTATTATTTTTAATTATTGTATTAATAGTTTTTTTTTTTTTTTATAAAATGAAAATTAAAAAAAAAAATATGTATAAAGATGCTATTTAAATAATATAAATATATCTTAATATTCATTTTATTATTTATTTTTTAAAATAGTTTCCTTTTTTTTTTATTTTATTTAATTTTTATTTTTTATTTTCTAATAATTATATTTATAATTAAAAATTAATAATTATAATTAATAATAATAAAAATTAATATATTTATTTGTTATTATCATTCTTTATTAATGATTGACAGATAAAAATTATTGTGTAACCTATAAAATATAATAAATAATTGAATAATTGAATAATAAATAATTGAATAATTGAATAATTGAATAATTGAATATTTAAATAATAAATAATTAATAATCATTAATAAATAATTAATAAATAATAAAAATATTTAAATAATGCGTGTATCTACATGTATATAAAATATTCATCATTATAAATTATCAAAGATTGACATGTATATAAATGATGATACAAAAAAAAATATTAATTTTAATCCTTGAAATAATGCTAGAAGAAATAATTGACATGTATATAAATGATGATACAAAAAAAATATTAATTTTAATCCTATAGAAATAGAAATAATAATAGATAATTATTAATAATAATAAATAGTAATAATAATAATAATAATAATTATAATAACAATAGTAACAATAGTAACAATAATATTAATTAATAATTAATAATTAATAATTATAATGAAATAATAAAAATAATTATAATAAAATAATAAAAATAATAAATAATAATTACGATAATTATAATAAAATAATAATAAATATAAAATAATAATAATAAATAATAATTATAATAATTTTAATAAAATATTATTTATTATTAATAATAATAAATAGTAACAAATAATAATTATAATAAATTAATAATAAATTTATATTAATTACGAGCCATAGATTATTATATAATACTATTTAATAATAAATGATAATAATAATAATTACTAATTATTATTTATTATTATTTTATTATAATTATATTTTTTATTATTAATTTTTTTCTTTCTTGGATATTTTTATATCATTTTTATAATAATATTCATTTGAATTTTCAAGACTAATATCAGAATATTTTTTAATACCCATATTATTTTTTTTCCTTTTATTATTATTATTATTATTTTATTTTATTATTATTTTATTTTATTATTATTTTATTTTATTATTATTTTATTTTATTATTATTTTATTTTATTATTATTTTATTTTATTATTATTTTATTTTATTATTATTTTATTTTATTGTTATTTTATTTTATTATTAATTTATTATTATTATTATTATTATTATTATTATTACAGTAAGATTAACACCAGAATATTAGTAAAAATACTAATTATTTTTATTAATATTAAAAACAAATATTTATTTTTTATTTATAATTTTTTTTTTTTTTTTTATTTATTGTGCTACATTTTCTTTCTTATTTCATTGATTATTTTTTATTTTGCTTACTTAATTATTTAATTGTCTTATTTAAATAAAATAAAATAAAATAAATAGTAAATATAAAAAAGTAATGTATAAATAGAAATAAAATAAAATAAAAATATTAATATTAATTTTATTTTTTATTTTATGAATATTGATGTTATATTTATAAAGAGAAATAAAAAAAAATTACTATCTAATAATATTATATTATTTAGAATAATACATAATAACAATGAACAAAAAAAAAGATATTATTATCATTAATTAATAATAATACTCTATAATTAATAGAATAAATATTTGTTAAATTGTTATTTTCAAAGTATCTTATCTAATAATTATGTTTTGATTCCATTATTATTATTATTATTATTATTTTTATTTTATTTTTTTAATTTTATTTATTTTTTTTCTTAAATATCAATCTAATAATAATCAAAAAAAAAATAAATAAAGAATAGTAATAATAATAATAATAATAAAAGAAGCTTTGATTTCAAACTAAAGAAAGTTAATAGTATTTAATAATAATAAAAAAAAAATATTAATTAATAAAATTTACATTTATTTATATAATTAAAAACTTAATTTAAAGGATATTATTAATTATCAATTATAATATATAATATATAATACTTCTAATAAAAAAAAAATTTTTTTTATTTAAATTTAATTTTTTTGAAATTAGGTTAAAATTTGATTTTGATTTAACTTTTTGTAATTATTAACATATTGATTATATTGATTATATAAGAAATTCATATATAATAGATAATCATTGTAAATAATATTTTTATTAATATTATATGAATTATTATTATTATTGCTGTTATTATTGTTAATATTAATATTATTAGTAATAAATATTATACCATATTTTAATAAATTATCATATAGTTCTTTTAAGATTTGTTTATATAATAAATAATCATTGTAAATAATAATATTATTATTATTAAATAACATATCATATTTTAATGAATTAGTATATTGTTCCATTAAGAAATGCACATATAATAAATAATCATTGTAAATATTGTTAATATTAAAAAATGATATATCATATTTTAATGAATTAGTATATTGTTCCATTAAGAAATTCATATATAATAAATAATCATTGTAAATAGTATTATCATTAATATTAATATTAATATTAATATTATTATTATTATTATTATTATTATTATTATTATTATTATTATTATTATTATTATTATTATTATTATTATTATAATTAGTATTAAATAATATATCATAAATTAGAGTTAAATTATTATTATTATCAATGAATTGATAATTAGAATCAATTAATAAATCATCATTAGAGTTAAAAGTTTTAATAATAGATGAATTTTTATTCTTGGTACAAGGGTCGCTATTATTTACTTTATAAAAGTTTAAAGGATAAATGAATTTATTATTAAATTTAGAATCGTTAGGACTGAAAATGACATTCATGTAATATTTTAAACAATTGGCCTTATGTTGTTTTAATCTTTTAAGATGTTTATTCATTAGTGAATTATTAAATGGTTTTAGCATTTGTTTAAGATTAATTAATGAAAAAGGTACAGAAAAATCAACCATATTATTTTTATCTAAAGTTATAATACTGTAGACCTTATATCCTTCGGCTTTTTGTGTAGTACTACTTTTCAAATTTAATTTAATCTTACCGTTTCCGTCATGTTTAACACTATAAAGTTTAATTAATTTTATAAGTTCTTCATTATTTATTTCTTTCATTTTTTCAGAAATATCTGAGAAGCATGTATCATCTTCGGTACAAAAACTGAATTCTAATAAAGATATGTCATGGATTACTCCATAATTATTTAATGAAAACGTTGTTTTTACCTCTTTATCAATGGAGTTCGTATAAAGAAGCCGTTTAATGAAGGGATTCCTAGGATCTTCTTCAGAGTGATGGTCACCCCAGTTATTAATTATATTTGGTAAATTTTTAATAGATTGTACATGTCGATATTTTGAGCTATTCTTTAAAGATGTATTCATGATTTCATAAGTACCTGTTATTTGAGATAAAAATTGATTAGAACTGGAAATCATATAATTATTTCTTAACCATTCAATAAAATAATTATCAACCAATATTTCTTCCATGTCTTTTTCCATATTTTTTTTTTTTTTTAATAAAAGAAATATTACGATGATTTAATAATTCAATAAACTTTTTTTTAATCCTCTTATGGTGAAATAGTATTAATGTTATTGTAAATAATAAACAATAAAATATATACATAAATATAAAAAAAAAAAAAAAAAGCAAAATGTTGTTCTTTTTATAATTTTTTGAAAATATAACCATTATTAAATAGGAAGTGGGTGTCATGTTTAAAAAATTATTTTTAAGATCAGTTAAACATTAAAATTTATAATATGAAACTATAAACTTTATTATTTAAATATATTTTTATAATATTTTAATGTATTGCTAATAATATTAATAAACTTTAATTATTTTATTAAAAAGTCGTGGTTCTTATTAAGATTATAAATATAATATATTATAATATATAAGATAATATATAATAAAATTATTATCTTTTTTTTTAAAAAATCATGTTTATATCGATTATAAATATAATATATTATATAATATATTTAATTATATTTAATTATTATACTTTAAAAAAAAAATTTTTTTTTTGAATTAATTAAAGTTCGTCCATCGTGAAAGTTCCTTTTTACTTATCAAGTTTTTTTATAATAATTATTCAAATTTATATATTTAAAATAATAAATGAATAATAGTATAATAAATAAATAAATAAATAAATAAATAAATAAAATATTATAATTTTTGATAATATATATATTAAAAATTAATGATATATTTTTATTTTTTTATGTTTGAAGAATAGTTATGAAGTATTTACATATTTACATTAAATTTGTTATTTATATATTTAAAACAGACTAAAATCCTAATAGTTTTTTTTTTTTTTTTTTTTTTTTTTTTCTTTTTTTATAATTTTTAAATTTTATATTCTATATTCTAGAATGAAAATATATCTTTGTCTATGTCTACGTAATACAATGTTGAAAATAATAATAAATACGTATTGAATCATATTAATACAGACTTCATAATTATAAAAATTTATGGACACTTTATAATTAGAAAAAAAATAAAGACTTCTTAATTAATAAAAAAAAATTACGGACTCATTAATTGATTGGTATAAGAATTAAATATTATCATTTATATATATCAAAAGACATATATTTAAAATAATTAATACGTATAAATCAACTCATATTTTTAATATTCATATTTTTTTATATATTATTAATATTTATTTTTATTTTATTTTATTTTATTTTTAAAAACAAAAATAAAGGTAATTTTAATATATTTATACATTTATATATATAAGTATTATTTTAATATATATAAATTATATTAATTTCTTTAATTTATATATATATATATATAAACAATAAAATAAAATTACATAGAATAAAATAAATAGCTATGAAAAATAGAAGAGCAAAGTATTAATAAAAGCAATATAAAATAATAATTTTTAATAAAGTTAACTGATATAGCAATAAATTTAATTATAAAGATACAATATATATTTTTTTTATACAAAAATTTTTTATTATTATTATTATTCATTTTAAAATAGTTTATATATCATATTTTAGTTTTAAAAGAAAAAAAATAATAATATTAATAATATTAATGATTAATCATAGTTATAATATATGAAAATAATACTATAAATTTGTAATTTTAAATTTAATATTAATAAAATATTTAATTTTTTTTTTTTTTATTTTATTTTATTTTATTTTAATTAATTAAAATTTTAGTCAGTAAAACCTGAGTTAGGGTTAAGGATTTTGTTTCTTGAATTTTGATTTAATCAAATTTTTATTTAATGATAATTAAATATTTAAAATAATGAAGGAATGATTAGTTAATTATCTGAAGTTCATATTAATTATATATCTAAAAACTAAAAAAAAAAAAAAAAAAAGAATTTTATTAATTTTTACATTTTATATTCTATGAATGAAGATATGTCTTTGTCTATGTTTAGATGTTTATCATAATATAAATGTTGAAAATAATAATAAATGAGTATTGAATCATAGTAAACTAAAATACGGTCTTCGTAATTATAAAAATTTATGGACACTTTATAATTAGAAAAAAAAATAAAGACTTCTTAATTAATAAAAAAAAATTACGGACTCATTAATTGATTGGTATAAGAATTAAATATTATCATTTATATATATCAAAAGACATATATTTAAAATAATTATTACATATAAAACCAACTCATATATTGTTAAAATTAATAACAAATTTATTATTTATTTTACTTTATTAATACTTGAATTTTTATGTATTATTTTTTTTCCTTAATTTTATATTATTAGTACTTGAATTTTTTTTTTTTTTCTAATAAAGTATTTTTAATATATTTATACATTTATTTATATATATTTATATATAATATAGTATTTATGATTTAAATATATGTATAAAATTTACATTTTTATTTTCAGTAGTATAGTTCCTTGTTTATATTAAAATAAAATAAAATATAAATAGTAAAGTAAAATAAAAGAGTAAAGTATTAATAAAAAAAATTATTAAAATAAAATAAATATTGAAGTATGATATAAGAGTAAAATATTAATAAAAGCAATTTAAAATAATAATTTTTAATAAAGTTATTTGATATAGCGAATTATCTCATAAAAAATTTTATATAAATAATAATAAATATTATAATTAGTATTATTATTATTTATTTTTTTGTAACTATGAAGTCCGTATTTAGTTAAAAAATAAAGACTTCATAATTACATAAAAATTTATAAACTCAGTTAATTGATACGTATTTTATTTTAAAATTCACTAATTTATAATTATTAATATATATAAAAATAAAAATTTCTAATTCATTTTTAATTTTATAATTTTTTTTTTTTACTTTACATTATTAATATTTTATTTATTTTTTTTTTTATATACTTTATATTATTAATACTTTTTTTTTAATTTTATATTATTAATACTTTATTTTTTAGTATTATTATATATATATATATATTTACTATACATTATTAATACTTTATTTTTTTTTAAAAAGTAAATTTGATATATTTATACATTTATTTATATATAAATATTATTTAAATATATATTAACTTTACAATTTTGTTTTCAGTAGTAAATTTTTTATTTTATATTAAAAAAAAATAAATAAAATAAAATAACATATTGAAATTATAAAAAATAAAATAAAATAAAAAGTATAGTGTTATAAGATATTAAAGCGTTATTATTTATTTTATTTTATTTTAATTAACTAAAACGAAATAAATAATAATTTTTAATTAAAAATGATTAATATAAAAATATGTATGTTTATATTATATATTTTTTTTTTTACTATTATTTATTTTAAAATAGTTTACCAATTATTTTTTTTTTATAAAAATTAATAATAATAACAATTTTATGTTTTTTGTCTAAATATTATTAATTATTAAGTCATATAATAATAAGATCTGAAAAACTATTAAAATATATAATAATTATTTTATTGACAAAGTTTTTCACTATATATTTTGATATATATACTTCATTATTAATTATATTTATTCATATTAAATACATTTTTTTTTTATATTAATTTTTATTATTTTATTTTCATTAGTTTAATTACTATTATTATTATTATTATTATTATTATTATTATATTGAAGTAAATTAATATAAAAAAATTTTTATACTCCATTAATATAAAATATAATAAAATGAAATGTTTTACTATTTTTATCTTTAGAACAAAAATTTTCTAAAAATTCACTGCATTTACAATGGAACTTGAACCCACAATTTTAAATTAGAATTCTTACGCCCTTTCAGAATAGACTACTCAAGCTTCACTTAGTACATAAAAGGTTTGGGTATTTTAATAGTCCTAATATAGCAAATAATAAGTTAAAACAAAGGCTATCGTAATATATCACCTTTCTATTCGTGCCATAATATTAAATAGTATTTAGAATTGGATTATGTAATTTTTATCTTTATTTATTTATTAATTTCTTTATTTTACAATATTATTTTAATTACTATCTAATACTATAATTTATGTTATTAGTAACGCTAACTTGTTAGTGTTATGTTTACATGCTATTATTATATAATAACATGTAAATAATTCCACTAATTCTTTTGACCATTTTCAAAATTTCTTCTGACTAATTTCACTATTATTTCTTGCCATCTTAACTCAGCCTATCCAGGACTAATACTTGTTGTTTTATCTAATTATTATATTATATATATATTAGATATAAGTAACTTCCTACACATGGCAAGTTAAATTACTATACATAATATTTGAACATTAAGTTAAAGTTGAAACTGGGGAAGATAATTAGTTAATTCCTTTCTGCTAATAAAGTTAATGACTATAAAGAAATTAACACCATTACTTCCTTTTATTAATGTATATTAATATTAATATTTCATATTTCATCCAACCTTCTTAGTGTTCAAGAGCTACGGGAACCTGTCACTTATTACTAAAACGATTTATAGAATTGATGATATAATATTTTATAAATGGTCTAATATAGAAAAATAATAATTAATAAAATAAATTAATATCAATCAAATTCAATTTCATATTAGATAAATGAAATATTTAGAAATTATAATCTTCCACTTTGAACTAATTCTTATACTTTATAAATTATTTCTCGCTGTAATTAAGTTTCTCCTGTATGATTTAGAACTCTTAATCCTAACTAAAATCAAAGAGCTTTTATAATAACTATTTCTATTAATAATTCCAATCAATTTAAAATCTTTAATTAAAATAAAACTATTTCCAGTCCTATTAAAATCTATAATTATAATTACTCTTTAATAATTCTTTATTATTAAAGAACTACCCAATCTATGATAAGAAACTAATAGCCTTTGTGAATGCTCTCGAACACTGGCATCATAATTTAAAGGTTCTTCTATTCTTTTTCACTATTTTCTCAGATCAACAAAACATACTCTACCATAAAAAAAAAAAAAAAAAAAAACCTTTGGAGCATTTTCTAACCCTGAGAAAATGTCCAAAAGACTTGTCCTCTGGGATCTCTTTCTTTCAAAATTCAATTTCAAGATTGTCTATCGTCTGGCTCTGCCAATGGTATAACCCAATGCTCTCTCTAGCTGCCCTGACCTCTTTACATCTAGTGATGATACATCCTCTAATGATGTTCCATTCTCCGTTTTCCTCCCTGAAAACTTTTCTACAATCACAATCTTGGTTACTTCTTTGATCCTTGACTGATCAAATTCTCAATGAACTTAAAGAAGACCAATTCTATCATGACATCTGCCAACAACTCTCCTCGAACCAACCCTAGCACTCTCCAAAACTTCTCATCTTGTACAATAAAGGCTTTCTCCTCTTCAATGATAAATTATATATTCTTCCAAATTGCCTTTCTTCTCTCCTAAACATTTGCCATGATTCTCCCTCTTCTGAACGCTTTGGTATCAAAAAAAACTATCTCCCTTGCTTGCTGGTATTTCTGGTGGTTTTCTATGCACTCTTTCTGTGTAAATTTTCTATATTGTATTTAAAGAGTTTATAAAGAAAATAGAGCTTTACACAAAGTTAGAAGAGTTATCTTCATTAATGTTGTCAATTCGACAAATAGATTTGGTTCTAGACTAAGTAAAAAAAATCTATATGAGAACACCGTAGCTTATTATGAAGATGAACTGTTCTAGATCTATGATAACTCTGACGAATAAGAGGCTTACGTCACCAAAGACATTGGATTATATTTTTATAGTATTTTTAAATTTATAATTTGTGTTTACTCGCCTCACTAATTATAGTAGTATTGACGGTTTTTTTTTTTCTATCGTTATGAGTCAATAATAATATTCTATTTTTATTTTTTAATAATTTTATAATTCATAGTATAGTTTAATAATTTAAGAAAGTAAAGATTAAAATATAAATTTAAAATTTATACGATCCCAAATGACAGAAGTTGGTTTCTGATTTTTTTTCTAAAAATCAATCTAAATCTAATCCTCGTGGACCTTTATCTCAAGAAGAAAATGAAAAAAAAAAAAAAAAAAAAAAAAAAGGAAGAAAAAATCTTTATCTTTACTGCGAACCTTCTGAATATAATCTGGAAATTAATGTCTGTCAAACTACTGTACTGAAAATTGCTATTCTATTCCTAGCATTATAACCACTACTTATTACTTCTGAATCGATAAATAAAAATGAAGCTGATGAAACTAACCGTGTGTCCGAGGAAGAAAATACTTAAAAAAATTTTATCAGATAAACTGCTATTCTCATTAAATATTTTTTTTTTATGATGAGAAAGCTGCTAAAACAAGCTTCCTCCTCACAGACCTTATGAATTGCGAAATTAAACTTCTACCTAACTCAAAATTTTTTTATGGTTCAACTTATTCGCTTACTGAAAAAAAAAATACTATTGTGGGACTTGCGGAATGTTTTTCTAATACAATACCAATCATCAGTAGTTCTCTTGAGTTACTTTTTGAGAGGCATAGCAAAAACACTTTCATTACCAAGAGTGCCGAATTATATTATACTTATAATTAATAATACATTTTTTAATTTATTAATTTTATATTATATTTAATTTGTTTTAATTATTTTATTATTGATAGATTAAAATTTTATAAAATAAGCCGTATTTCATTTTAATGAATATATTATAAGTAAAAAAAAAAAAAAAAAAAAAAAAAAAAAAAAAAAAAAAAAGTAAATAATATTTAATGATATTATATTCTTTTAAAATACAGCAATTTTTATCAGAGATTAAAAAAAATAATTCATTATCCAAATTTTATAACGATGATTATAATAAAGTGATATATTTTAAATATATTCAATAAAATTATTATTAAAAGAAACAATATTTAAATAAACTGTATAGGTTCAAAATTGCCTTTGTAAATTTGCAAAGTAAAAATATAAAATTGTAACTCATTATTATAGAAAATATTTAAATAAATGTAATATTATAAATCTTATTTATAACATTTCGTCTTGTTATTGACTATCGACGACTTAATGACGATACTTATCGTATACTAACTCTTCTTCGATCCCTAGGATTCTTGATATTTTTTAAAAAATTTAATTTAAAAAGGAAAAACTGTTTTAAAAAAAAAAAAAAAAAAGTGTGACGAATATAAAAACCCTCTTAAACTTATAAGTATGGTCATTTAAAGTATGGACACTTTGAATAATTGGCTATACCATTCTTTTTTTTTTTAGATTTAAAGAATACTCTTCCGGGCTGTTTTTTTTTTAGAAGATGTTCCAAGAAAAAAAAATTTTTTAATGATATTATTTTATCTTTTTTTTTTTTCTTCTTCTGTTGGACATTTTGGTATAAGAAAGATTATTTCTTTGATTTCCCCCGGACGATTTTTTTTTTATTTTTTTGGTGGCCTTTACTTCTCTCCGATGTTAAAAATTAAAAATTACATTTGTATTCTTGTGAGATACTTTGCTTATTCTCACACAAAAAGGCTCCAGACATAAGCCTTATGGTCTTCGTATTTCCGTCATGATATTCCATCCTGAACCTTGGGATTCTATTTCAATGAATTTTTATCACTTAATCTTCCTGATTCCAATTGGTTTTTTTTTTTTTTTTTTTTTTTTTTTTTTTTTTTTTTTTTTTTTTTTTTAACTTGTGTTTTTTTGTTTGTTCCTGAATCGATTCATCAAAATTGATCATTTAATTCTTTTTTCTAAAACTAAAGTACCTTCTACTACTGATATTATCTCTGACTGTATGAATAACTTTTTTTTTTTTTTTTTTTTATTTTTTATGGACTACTTTCTGAAATTATCTCTGATGGTGACACCCAATTTACTTTAAAATTTTTTGAACCGCTATTTGTCTATTTGTTCTTCATCATAAACATTACCTTGAACTCCTTTTTCTCCATTTCATCACCAAACTAATGATTTAAGGAAGGGAGTGGAGTGAACTCCGTTATTGTTAAGATGTTATGCTAATTTCAAAAGACACTGACTTATATAAATTTTTATTATTTTTTTTTTCTTTTTTTTTTTTTATTTTTATTTATATCTTACAGAATTTAGTTATTGAGGAATGATGGTTATGATCGATCCAATAAAAATTTTCTTCCTTTTTTTTTTTTTTTTTTTTTTTTTTTTTTTTTTTTTTTTAATGCAGGCTATAGTTTTTCAATCCAATGCATTCCCTTGAAATCCAAAGCAATACCGATGTTCCTTGAGTCGACGAAAAAATTTACTTAAGATTTTGTTAAATTAACAAAAAAAAAAAAAAAAAAAAAAAAAAGATATACTTTTAAAAAAAAATTTCGCAACAAGCAATAAAAGAAGCAAAATAAAAAAAAAAAAAAAGACCCATCATCATAAATTTGAAACAAATTTAAATTAGTCCTGAACTCGTTAAAAAAAAAAAAAAAAAAAAAAAAAAATTAAAATCAAACCTGAAAATGAATCTTTATGTAATAATATTTTATCAATATTAAACTTTTATAAATTTATAATTATTAAAATATTTATTATTTAAAAATTATATATCATAATGAGAATCGTGGATTGCCCATTTCTATAATACCTTAAAAAAAAAAAAAAAAAAAAAAAAAAAAAAAAAAAAAATTAATACAAAAAGAATCTCGGATTATTCAGTATCTATTTTATTAGGTTAATTTACATGAACTTCTTTTAATAATAATAAAATATATATATATATATATATATTTTCATAAAATTGGATATAGATATACAAAATAAAATATACAAACTTGGATTTATTTGAATAAAAACTATATATTTAAAAAGAAACGAAACAAGTATTAGAAAATGAATAATATATCTTTTAAGAAATTTAAAATGAACAAATGAGAGAGAGAAAAATATTTCTTTTGGAAAACTATAAAAATTTAATGATTTCAATATATAATGATTATGTAAAATAAGCTTTAAGAATAAATCTATATTTTGGTAGAACCCTTACTTAAAGACTGAAGATATATATTATTAGAAATAATTAAATTTTATATATTTAAAAAAAAAAAAAAAAAAAAATACGATATTATTTAAATGTGTTTAATTTATTTAAATATTAATATGTTAATATACAATTAAAAAATATTTATTTACTATAAATTAAAATTTCGTTTATTACTTTTTAAAAATAGGTATGAAATGACAAAATGTTGAAATGAAAAAATTGTTCAAGATGTAATTATTAAAAATTAATTTTAAATAAATAAAATATTTTTAAACAATAATTAAATAGAATTCCATTTAACACGTTTTTTTTACGTGTTATTAAGTGTGTTTTAAATAATTAATAAAAATTAATTTTAAATAAATATAATAATTTTTATATAATAATTGAATTAAACTCCTTTTAACACGTTTTTTTTTACGTGTTATTAAGCGTAGTAAATATTTATATTAATACTTCAGTAATAATAATTAAATATTGTACCTATGAACCTCAACATATAATTTTTATATTATTAAAAAAAAAAAATTGTTTATTAAGAATAAGAATACAAAAAAAAAAAAAAAAAAAAAAAAAAAAAAAACTTGTATTCCTCTTTAAACTTTTGATGATACATAATAATATGTAACAATTATTTAACTATTAAGGTAGTACTTTGAATAAATATAATTATAAAAAAAAAAAAAAGAATAAAAATAAAAATTAGTAAATATAAAAATTGAAGTATAAATAAAAATTACAATAATAAATTATTAACTATATACTTTGAATAATATTTGAAACTAATAATTATAAATTATTATTGATTATTACAAGTAATAATTACTATTAAATAAATAATAATTAGAATTTGAAAATTTTAGATAACTGAAATTGAAATAAAATTTAGTCAAAATATAAATAATATTCATTACAATATTTTTTCTTTTTTGTTAAAACTTATCAAAATCTCAATTACTATTTATTATTTATAATTTATTATATATTTATTATTTACTATTGTTATTTATTTCTATTATTATTATTATTATTATTCAAAAACATATTATTCTAAAATTTGATTTAATAATATAATATATATATATATTTTTCTCTTTAATATTTTTAAATTTGATGTTACAATATTTACATGTTTTATTAAATATGTTAATTACTTTTTTATTCATTGACCCTACAAAATTTTTTTTTTTTCTTTTTTTGGATAATATCCTGTAATTTATAGTTATTATAAATACAATTTTTCAAAAAACATTTATAAATTAAACTTTTTTTTATTTTTTTCTTGTTTGACACGTATTATAATGGTGAATTAATAATAAAAAAAAAAATCTGAGAGAGAATTTTCATAATAAGGAATAATATATCCTATATTTTATTTTCTTCTTTTTTTTAATTACTTATTTCCATAAATTATTCTTTATTCTAAATAAATTCATAAGAGTTTATATATATATATTTTTTTATTTAAATCTATATTCACCTATAATTTCATATATTAAATAATTGTAAAAAAATAAAAAAAATAAAATAAAAATTTAATAAATAAATAATTACTTGTTTGTTTTTTTTTTAATTATTAATAAAATTAGAAATAATAAATAATAAAATTTAATTTAATTTATTTTTTATTTTTTATTTTTTTTTAATTTATAATATTGATTTTTTAATATAATATTAAAAACTTTAAAAATAAAAAAAAAAAAAAAGAAAAAAAATTTATCTATGTAAAAAAAAAAAAAAAAAAAAATTTTGTTTGTATTAAATAAATAAATAAATAAATAAAATAATAAAAAAAAATTATATGTAACAAAGAAACTAAATAAAATTAAAAATTTTATCAATTTATATATATATATATATATAAAATTTTGTTATTATTTTAACTTAAAAAGAAAAGAAAATACATTATATTAAATTATATTATATTATATAAAAAATATGAAAAATGGCTATGGAATATCGTAGTAGTATTAATGAAGCTCATGCAACCCCCATAACAGCTATAGAATTTAATCCATTTAGAAGGGAAATATTTACAGGAGCTGAAGGTAATATTATTGATGTATTCAAAAAAAAAAAAAAGAAAATTAAATATATCATAAATTATTATAAAAAATAAAAAAATTATTTTAATAAAAAAAATATTTTATTTTATTTTTTTTTTTATAATAATAAATATTATTAATGCAGATGGTTCTATAAGAGTATGGGAGTTAGATTCAGGAAAAATGCTATATAATTTTAATGAGCATGTTGGTTTTGTTACTCAATTATTATTTTGGTATATAAGAAATCAACTATTTTTATTTTTTAAGTTTAAAAAAAGAAAACATTAGTAGTAACAACTAATTTTATATATATTTTGTAAATAATATAAATAATTATATAATATATATATATGTATATATAAAGTAAAGAACTGAAAGTGATGTTTTCAGTATCCATTGATGGACAAATTATTGTTTGGGGACCTACCAATAAACCAATACAAAAAATTAGTGTATATTGATAATAAATTATAATATTATAAAAAAAAAAAAAAAATACCCATTTTTCATGAAAACTGTTTTAATTTTATAAATATTTATTTAATTTTGATATATATGATATACATTTATATGATATATATTTCTATCAAATTATATATTATATATTATTAAATAATGAATTCCAAAAAAAAAAAAAAAATTAGACACGTGAACCAATTTATTGTTTAGAATATAATAGTCGAAGACAACAACTTTTATGTGGTTATAAGGGACGCGTTAGAGCGTTTCATGTATTTAGTCCAGAAGATGGTCAAAGTTCAGAAGTAATCGAGCGAAAAGCTGTTAGTTGTTGTGAACATAAAGATATAGTTAGTTGTATTATAACTTGTGAAGGAAGATTTTATTCTGCAGGGTATATTTATTATTATTATTATAAATTATTAACAAATTATATAAATGTATTTATAAATATTTTAACAACTATTATTTAAATTTTGCAAAAAAAAAAAAAAAAAAAAATTACATATTATAAAAATAAAATAAGAAAAGAAAAACAATTAATTAATTTCATTATTTAAATATATATATATATAAATACCATTAAATATAATTCATTAAAAAAATAAAAATAAAAATAAATAAAAAAAAAAAAAAATAGTTATGATAGAAAAATTGTAATATATGATACTCCACATCATGGAAAAATAAAATTAAAGGTTGTTCATGTTATTAATAATGCACATGATGCCGCTATTTCCTGTATGATTTATGGAAAAAATTCAGATAATAGTTGGTAATTATTTAAAAAAAAAAAAAAAAAAAAAAAAATCAATAAATTATAAATATAAATAATAATTGTATTTAACTAATATATATATATATATATATTTATTTTTAATTTTTTTTATTTTTATTTTTATTTTTTTTTATTTTTTTTAATTGTTACGATAATAATACATATAATAATCATCATATTAATAATAATTTCTAAATTAGGATTATTACCGGTTCATTTGATAGAACTGTAAAATTATGGTCACTTGATGGAAATATATTACAAAACTTTAATGGATTTAAGTAAATAATAAATTTATTATTTTTTTTTTTTATTATTTTTTTTCTTCCTTGTATTATATTATCAGTTCATGTAGAGAAAAAAATCTTTAGAATAAAATTATAATGTATATATTATAATTATATATAATTTATAATTTATATTTATTTATATATATTTATTAAAAAAAAAAAAAAAAAAAAAAAAAAATAAAAGTAATACGATAACTTCAGTATGTTATGTACCACCAACTCAGACTTTATGGTTAACAGCAAATTCAACAGCACCAATAATATGGGATCCTAAAGGAGGAATTAATGTAAATTTATTATTATTATTACTATTATTATTATTATTATTATTATTATTATTTTTTTTTTTTTTTTTTTTTTTTTTTTTTTTTTTTACTTAAAACAAATATAAAAAAAAATTCATTATTGATCTCTATTCATATTTAATATAGCAAAAAATAATGATAATAGTGTTTAAAAAAAAATATTAATAATATATTTATCAATATTTAAAAATTTTTACCTATATATATAATATAAAAAAAAAAAAAAAAAAGGTATCAGATTTTGTAACAACTTCATTGCCATCATCATTTGCAGGACATTTTAAAAAATTATTTTATGTTCCTGAAGGAAATCATATATTTGGAACAACTAATAATCGATCCATTGTAATATGGAAGTATAATTCTGCTGCTAGTATATCTACATTAAAAGGTCATAGTGATATTATAGAAACATTAACTTATAGTATGTACAATAAATTTATAAATAAATCAATAAAAAAAAATATTAATAATAATAAAAAATATATATATATGTATATTACTAAAATATACATCTAATAAAATATATATTATAATAATTTGTATCATTAAACACACATATAAATTTTAAACTTATTATTATTATTGTTATTTTTAGCTGAAAAGGATCCTCTTTTAATATACAGTGGAGGTGCTTCTAGTGAAATTCAAAGATGGGAAAGGCTTCAATTAAATACTTTTATGTATAGGTATTATAAATTAATATATAAAATATATATATATATATATGTTAATTTAAATAAATATATATATATATTATTTTAATATTTATACAATATTAATAACTTTTTCCTTTTTTTTTTTTTTTATTATAAAATATCTTTTTTTTTCCTTTTTTTTTATTATAAAATATCTTTTTTTTTCCTTTTTTTTTTTTATTATAAAATATTTTTTTTTCCTTTTTTTTTTCCTTCTTTTATTTTATTTTTTTTTATTATTATTATAAAATATCTTTTTTTTTTTTTTTTTTTTTTTTCAAAAAAAAAAAAAAAATAAGTCATGATACAGTATGTTTCTTAAAAGATATAAACAAGGCAAAAAATAAAGAAAAGAACGAAGACAAAAATAAAAATAATAATAATAATAAAAAAAAATTTGATAAACCAAAATTGAAAAGTGTTCGTCGACGTTTTTCACAGATCATGAACTCCTTACCCTCTTCTGATTTTCCGGGAAGTAAAACCATCAATAATTTAGAATCCATGATGTTTCCAGAAAATATTGAAATTACCAAACTTGATAAAGATTTCATGGAAGAAGCCATTGAAAAAAAAGAAAGGAAAAGACAAATAAAAATTAAGCCAAGTTGCTTAAAACTTATCTATGTAGATGATTATGATTATTTAATTTCAGGATATGAAGATTCTAGAATTAGTAAATAAAATTAATTTTTTTTTTTTTAATATTATAAATAGAATTACTTGATTTTATATATATACACTTATAAATATATATATATATATATATTTTTATATTTATTACTAATAAATATTTATACATCTATTTATTAATATTAATATTAATATTATAATTATTAAAATTATTCTCAAAAAAAAAAAAAAAAAAAAAAAAAAAAAAAAAAAATAAAATAAAATAAAATAAAAAAAAAAAAATAAAAAAATAAAAAAGTTGTATGGGAATATAATGATGAATCCCTAAAAATACCAATTAATATTCCTGATAAAGATAAAACTAAAAAAGATGCCAAAGATGCCACCACTTTAACACTACAAGATGTTTCAGCCATTGCTACTAATGATAATGTGACCAACAGAGTATCTGGACTTTCAATAAAGTATGTTTTTGATAAACATAAAGGAAGCATTTCCGGACTCGTTACAGTTAACTATGACAATACTTATTATCTTGTACGTATATTAATTTTTAAAATAATTTTTTTTTTATTTCAAATTAAAGTCCTCCCCAAAAAAAAAAAAAAAAAATCATATAAAAAGAATGATAATTGAATTAAATTAATATATTTATATTATTATTATTATATATTATTTATTATTATTATTTATTAATTATTATTATTTTTTATACAATATTAAAATATTCATTTTTTTTTTTTTTTTTTTTAATTTTTTTTTTAATTTTATATTTTTAATTTTTTTTTTTATTTTTTATTTTTTTTTTTTTTTTTTTTTCTTTAAAAACAATCTTTTCCTGAATAATGACAACGACAACGACGACAACAACAACAGATTAGTACAGGATTTGATAGAAGAATATGTGTATGGAATTTAACCACAGGAAAATTTCAGGATATATTAAGAATTGCAGGACAACCGAAAGAAAAAGAAGAACTTGCAGCCGATGATGTCATCACCGATATTGATTATAATCCAAATCGTAATGAATATGCCTACTCTTCTGCTGATCATATGATTTATCTAAGAAAATTTTCACCAAAAGGGGATGAAATGCCACTTCAGGCAGTACTTCAAGGTCATGAAGAAGAAGTTAAACAAGTATGTTTATAAAATATATATATATATATATATATTTTTAATATTTATAAAATAAGTACTTTTTATATATATATATATATAAATTTACATATTTTTTCCCTTTTACTAAATATATATGAATAATAGATTAAATGGAACGATATACATAAATTATGGATCTCGGGATCAGATGATAGAACCATAAGAATATGGGTATACTAACATCATACTTTTAATTTTTTTTTTTTTTTTTTTATAAAATAAAATTTTTTAAAAACTTTTTCATTAATATATATATATATATAAAACTCTTTTTTATAAAAAAAAAAATAAAAATAAAAAAAAAAAAAAAAATTGAAATTAGCCTGAAACAGGTATTCCATGTTTAAAAGTCATTAATAATATTGGTATAGTCACCGCACTTTGTATGGATACATTAAATGGTTGTATTATATCAGGAGGAAATGATCATATCATAAGAATTTATGATCCAAAAAAGAATTTTGAAAATGTACAGAAGCATTGTGGTCATCAAGATGAAATTAAAGCCATTATACATATTCCAGCAAGAAATCATGTATTATATAATAAATGAATATAAATTTTTAAAATCATTAAAATAAAAAAAAAATAAAATAAAAACTACTTAATAATTAAAAATAATTAAATTAAATTATAAATTTTAATATATATATATATATATATAATTAGTATGTATCAGCATCATGGGATGGATCCATAAGAGGTAAAGAAAATATTTACATATTAAAAAAAAAAATTAGTATTCCTTTTTTTTTATAATAATTAATAATTTCAAAAAATTTAAATATATATATATATATATATATAATAGTATGGAATGCGTTCACCCCAAAATGTAACTTTTTTAAAAAAAAAAAAATTAATAATTCTTATTCAAACAATCATATAATTATATACTAATGATAAAGACAATAAAAATAATATTAAATATAAAAAAATTATTTATTAATTTAAGTAAAATATTTATTAATTTTTTTTTAAAAAAATTTTTTTTTATAATAGCACGTTCATTACAAAATCAAACATTAAAGAATATTGATAGAGTTAATAGTAACGTTTCTACAACTGATGATGTAAATTTTGATACTTCTCTATTTTATTTATATATATATATAAATATATAAATTAGATAATATAAAGATATTTAAAATTAATATAAAAAGTTACATATTAAAAATTATATATTAAAAAAATTTTTTTTTTTTATCATCCTATCTATTAAAATAAATAAAGAATATCTATGGAACCAATTCTAGTTTATCACTAAAGAAAATAAATTCGGTAGTTCAATCTCAAAATATATCTATTCAAGGGTTTAACAAATCAATTATTAATGAAAGTGATTTAGAAAATTTATAATATAATTAAAAAAAAGATTTTATTTGTTTTGTTTTGTATTGCAAAAATTTTTTAAAAAAAAAAAAAAAAAAAAAAAAAAAAAAAAAAAAAAAAAGGTTTATATAATTAATTTCATATATTATATATATATATATTTATTTATTTAATATTTTTCAATTTAAAATTATCATATATATTTATACTTTTAAAATAATTTTTTTTTTTTTTTTTAAAAAAAAATTTTACAGCTTAAATAAAGTTTGTTTTGAGGGCCATTCCTTCATTATGGCATGGTTACCAAGACACAGATTAAACCCTTTTTATATACTAAATTTTTTTTTATAAATATAAATATGTAAATACTATGCAAATTTAATATGCATAAATATTAATATAATTAAAATTAAATTTCAAAAATAAAATAACTCATAGTAATAAATTTAATCTTTGATACCTTATAATTAATTATTATATATAATTATTAAAAATTGAAAATAAATATAAAAATAAATATATAAATAAATATAATTTTTGAAAAATATTCCAAATAAAAATTATAAAAAATTATTATCAGTATTATTTATTTATTTATTTAATTTATATTAATATTTATTATTAGATAATGCTTTTTTCTTTTTAATTCTTTTTAATATTCTTTATTCATTTATTTTTTTTTTAAATTTTTTTTAATTTAATATTACCATTATTTTAATTTTTTTTTTTTTTTTATTTATTTTATTTCAAATATTATATTTAATTTTATACTCTATTTTTATTATTATATTTTAAAATCAAACTTTTAAAAGTTTGAAAACTTATTTATTCATAATAAATCAATTTCAACCTTTTTGTCAAGTTCTGAAAATTCTTTGAGGTAATGATTAATTAAGGAAATTGCAAATCCCACCATCTAATAAACCAACTGTTTCACAAATACTTTTGCATGGAAAGTTTTTGATAAACGGACATTTATGATTTATTTTTAATCAAATGAAATAAAATAAAATAAAAAAAATGAAATAAAAATAATTCATTTAATATATAATATACATTAAAATGGTAATACACCATCTAGTTTTTTTTTTTTTTTTTTTTTTTTTTTTATTATTATTATTTTTTTAATTTTAATTTTTTTTTTTTTTTTTTTTTTTTAGCTCATAAAATGAGTAAAGTAAAAATATATATTTAAAATTTTTTTAAATAAATTTTTTTTATTTAATTAAAGCATTTCCAATATTTTTAACTTTTAAAATTATAATTATTTAATTATAAGAATCGAATAGAAATTAATTTAAAAAAATATATATATATAAATATTTATTTAATATTAAATTGTGTAAATTTTAATTGAAGTTTTATTTTTTAGACTTTGAGAAAACAAATTTTAATTGAACTTTTCACTCATTTTTTCGTTTAAAAACAATAATTTTTATTACTATTTTTATTCTATTTTTATATATTTATTATATATATTTATTATATTTTTTATTTATTTATTTATTTATTTATTACTTTATTGGATTATTGATTTATTTATGATTTATCTATTATTTATTTATTATTATAAGGTTTATTTAAAATTATACATATTTTTTATTTTTATAATTTTAATCTTTATTAATTTAAATTTTTTTTTTTTTAGTCTTATTAAGAAGAAATTAAAAAAAAAAAAAAAAAAAAAAAAAAAAAAAAAAGGATTTTTATATATAAAAAAAACATTATTTTTTATATAATTGTAGCTTTGTCTTTTTTTTTTTTTTTTATAAAAAATTTTACATGATTTATGTATATTTAAATTTTTTATAAAAATATTTAATTGTAGTATTATATTATTAATATTTTTTTTTCTGTTTGTTTGTTTTTTGTTTAATATATATATGTATTTAATAAATAACAACAAAAAATTTAAACAAATTTAAATGAAAAAAAAAAAAAAAAAAAAAATTGTAAATATAAAAAAGGAAAAGGAAAATTATTAACTCAATAATACTTTTCTGACCTTTAATTTTTTTTTTTTTTTTCTTTTTTCTTTTTTTTTTTTTTTTTTTTTTTTTTTTTTAATTTTCAAAAAAAAAAAATACATAAAATCCTAATAATCTATGTAAAAAAATAATAAATGAAATTGTTTTTATTTTTAATTTTTTAAAATCATTTCTATTTATTTTTTTTCTTTAGCTTTTAAGGAATTACTTTTAATATTGCTTTTTAATTTAAATTGTAATTTTGTATTAATTTATATATATTTTTTAATATATTTTTTTATTATATATCATTCAATAAATTAGTTAACAATTTTCAGTGTTTTATACTGTTTATTTGAAGAATTTTCTACCCTTCTTTTCTGGAGTACCAGGTCTTCCACCTCTTTCAGCTTGACGTCTTCTTTCCTGTAAATTAATTTTATCCATTTCTAATTTGTCCTTCATTTCCTTGTACTTAGCAATTAACTATATTTATAATTTTATTTAATATAAAAATAAATATTACATCATTTATACTTTTTTTATTTTTTTCTTTCTTTTTTGAATAATATTAATAACATTAAATACGATAAAAATATTTACATCATCTTCAGATTGCTTTAACTTGGTTTCCTTTTCATGAACCTTTTGATCAAACACGGCCTTCATTTCAGCTTCCATCTTCTTCATCTTTAATTCATGCTTTCTTCTTTCTTCATCAAGTTGTGATAATGGACTTATAAAAAATTGATTTTTATTAAATTTTTTTTAAAAAAAATATTTAAAAAAAAAATGTATTAATTATAAATTTCATTAATATTATTTAGATTTATATATTCGAAATATGTATTATTTACTTTAATGTATCATTAGAGTTGGCAACTTCAGAAGAAATTAACTTTTGAGAACGATACTTTTCATATAAAACTTCATTAGTGTATTCTTTTAATTCTTCCATATGAGTTCTTAATTATTATAATTTAAATACAATACATTAATAATAAAATATATTATTATCAGAAAAAAAAATTCATTAATGATTATAAATGTTTCGTTTCAAAAATTTATAATTAATTTTAGCATTATATCTACCTGATAAGCATTTGACGGAGTCTAATAAAATCACAATGTTCAGGATTATCAACTTCAATAATACCCCATGGGTACTTTCTTCCACGAACATTTTTATTTCCAACCTTGAATGGTTTGTCACTACCAACAACACAGAATGGTATGGATAACTATTAAAAATTTTATATATATTATAATAAGTAATAATTTTATTATTTATAATAATTTTAAATACAATTTTTTTTTTTTTTTTGATAAACAACTTACAAGAATATCCTTATTTTCTTGAATAGTTTCAGCATCATCATTATCATAAATTGGTGGTTGATAAATTTGAATATTATGGTATGCAATGTCTTCTAAGACCTAAATAATATTTAATTAGTTTTTTTCAATGAATTAAATAACTTCATTGTATTACTTTTGAAATAAATGAATATTAATTAACATACTCTAGCCTTAAATGACTTAATTTCATCATCACTTAAGATATCAGATTTAGCAATTACTGGAATAAGGTTAACGCGATGTTGTAATCTTGACATAAATTCAATATCAATTGGTCTTAAACTATATCATTAAATTTTATTAAATAATACAATAATTAAATATTTAAAAATAGAAATACAACAATAAATGAATAACTTTTTTTAATTCTAAAATATACCTATGACCAGTGGGTGGAATAAAGTAAATACATGCATGAACACGAGTATCAATAAGTCTCTTTCTATTAACACGATTTTCTTGTTCAAGGTAAGCATCGAAACGTGCTTCAATGTTTTCTAAAATTGGTTGCCAACTGTTTTCATTATTGACATAATCACCAAAACCTGGAGTATCGACAATAGTTAACTTTAATTTGACACCATTCTCTTCAATATCTATTTTTTTAAAAAAAAAAAAAAAAAAAAAAAAGATAATAAAGATAATAAAGATAAAAAGTTTATTAGATTTCATATCATATAATAAATAAAAAGGTAAAATTTTTAATACTTCATTATTTTTTAAATTTTATATTAACTTATTAATATCCTATTTTAAATACTCAATTAATTTATTTATAATATTCTTTATTATTAAATTTTATTATTTACCAGCTGTAATGGTTTGAATTTCAACAGTCTTTGGGGTTTCATTAGTAGGTTCTTTTGGTTCTTTATTTGGGTAAATTGAAGTGTTAAAAAGAGTATTTATTAATGTAGATTTACCTAAACCAGATTCACCTATATGTTTCAAAAGATTATTAAAATTTATTACTATCTTTTATGTTATATACTTTTAAATGATATATTAAACATACCAACAACCATTACAGTAAATTGGAAACCTTTCTTAATTGATTTATTGTGAACTTGTCTTGGAAGATTTGAGAAACCGACAAAACCCTTAAGTTGTCTTGGGATAATTTCTTGGTTAATCTTTTTATAATTAACATAAAAAAAATTTTATTACATTTAAATAAAATTATTGAAGATACTTTAACACCATCTATAATTTTTATTCAATTTTTTAACAAAAATAAAATATAACTTACAACTTGAACTGGATTTTCTGTTTATTATTTATTTTTTAACCAATTGAAGTATATGATTACATATTAATTATTTGTGTTTATTAATATATTAAAATATAATAATATTATTATTTAATGATTTAATTTTTATTTATGAATTATAAAAAAAAAAAAATTATATCATTTATTTCAAAATATTTTGTAATTCCAATATTATTTAATTAAAAATGTCTTAATACGATTTTTTACATAAATATGAAATGGAATCTCATTGTTTTTTTTTCAATATATCTTTAAAACTTGTTATTTATAAACTTTATTAAATTATTTTTTTATTCATCCTATTTGTTTATTTACTTCAACTGTTTAAATCATTCTATTATATACTTGAATAATATTTATTTATAAGTTCCATCTATTTAATACATTAATTATTTTAATTTATAAATTACTATTATAAGTAAACAAAGTTTTAATCCATAAGTTATTGTTAATTATTATTGTTAACTTTTAATACTTTCTTTTTTATTTATTTATTTATTTATTTTCTTTTTTTTTAAAAAAAAAAAAATTCCAGCAATAAATATTTTGTTTACATTGCAGAGATTAATATATTTATATAATAATTTATCATTTATAAAAGAACACTAATTTCTGATTAATATTATTATATTAAATCTTTTTTATTTTTTCGAGAATTCAACCATGTTTTTTTTTTTTTTTTCATTGTTGTTGCTATTGTTTTTACTGTTAGTGTTTTTACTGCTGATAAATCCTTTATTTAATGTTTTTTTTTTTTTTTTTTGAGGTAGTAAACATAAAATATAAATATTATAATTTTTCCTTTAATTAAATATTAATAATAATTCTTACCCATTATTACTTTATATATTTTATGTTAAATATTTAAATGAAAAAAAGAAACTATAAAATTTTAAGATTTATTTATGTAAACTGTAAAGTTCTATAAAATATCTATATAATAAATATCTATAAAAACGTTTTTAAAGATTGTTTATTATATTATATCACTTTCTTTTTTATTATGATATATTAAAATTTTAAAAAAAAAAAAAAAAAAAAAATTTACAATTATAATTTTTATTATATAATAATATTTACTTTTTTATTTATTATTTATTATTTATTATTTATTATTTATTATTTATTATTTATTATTTATTATTTATTATTTATTATTTATTATTTATAATTTATTATTAAATGATTTATTTATTTATTATTTATTATTTATTTATTTAATATTTATTTATTTATTATTTTTATTGCAAATAAAATAAATTTAATTTTAAAATATTATTTCTCTAATTCATTTCAATTTAGTTGAATATATTATCATATATTATTATATATTATTATTATATATTTGTATTCTATATACATATTTTTCATTATATTTTATTTAATATGAAAAAGAAATCAATTAATAGTTTTATACATATTTAATTTTTTATATATTCAACATAATATATTCATCAATTAAATAAAAAATATATTTTTTTAATGTATTTTAAATATTTTTTTGTATTACGCCAAAAAAAAAAAATTATAAAAAAATTAATTTATGGAATATAATCATTTATAAATTACATTTATATATTAAATCTATTATTAAATATATTATTTAATATATTATTAAAATTTTACATTCAAAAATAATGTACAACATTTAATTAAATGTATCTTAATGTATTAAAATGTAAAAATTTTATTTTTTATTTTTTATTTTTATTATGATAAAAATTAAATTTGAATTTTTACTTTTTAAAATAACCAAAAATAAAATGAATGTGTATCATTTCGCAATGTGGCTTAAAAAATTTAATCAATTGCCACATTATATAATTTTTTTAACCAATAAATAAATAATTAAATAAATAAATAAATAATAAAAATCATTTTTAAAATAAGTCTTTAAATATTTTATTATAAAATAATTTTAAATAAATAAATAATAAATAATAAATAATAAATAATAAATAATAAATAATAAATATAAAATAATAAATAATAAATAATAAATAATAAATAATAAATAATAAATAATAAATAATAAATAATAAATAATAAATAATTAAATAATAAAATAATTATCTTCATATTACTGTTATATTAAAAATTATATATTATTTATTCTGAATAATAAATAATTATGTATATAAAATATCATTAATATTATATAGTTATTTTTATTATTAAAATCAATATCAATATTATGTAATTTTTTTTATTTTATTAAAATTTTAATAATAAAATAAAACTAAAAATTGATAGAAATTAAGATAAAATATAAAAAAGAGTAATAATAAAACATTTTTAACATATTTATTTTTTTTATTTATTTATTTATTTTATTTATTTATATGTTTATTTTTTAAAAATATTTTAAGCCACATTTTGTGAAACACACCTCCCAAATAAAATAAAAAAAAATATGATATTAGTTATCTTATTTTATTATTTCTATAATTATTAGTTTTATTTAAAGTACAAAGTTAAATTTTGTTGGTATAAATTTTTAAGTTTTAAATATATAAAAACTAATTTTTTATCAAAGAAAAATATAAATTATTACAGAAACAAATTTTATCAATTAAGTTCAATATAAAATATATCATTTAACTTTATTAAAATTAGTATCATCTATTTGATATTATTTATTATTACTTTTATATATATATATATATATTTAAAAGTTTTTTTTTTTTTTTTAAAAAAAAAAAAAACATAAATTTAAACAATAAAATTATTAATATATGGTTTAAATAATTCTTTAATTTATAATAATTGTAAATGTTAAAATAAATGTGGAATGCTTTAAATATATTGAAATATATTATATATAAATAAATGTATAAGCCACATTTTAAATAATAGTATCTAATTTATGTTAAAAATGTTAGCATTTTATCCTATAATATAATAAAAAAAAAGTTGACAGAACTTCAAAACTCAGAATACTGACTTTTAACATTAAGAGTCTCAATATCCTTAAAAGTAGTAAAAAAAAAAAAAAAAAAAAATATTGGTTTTAGATATTTTCAACACTGGACAATTTAACATTTATTTATTTATTTATTTATTTATATATTTATTTATATATTATTTATTTATTTATTTATTTATTATCAAATACAATAATTATATTATTTGACATAAATAAAATAATAATTAGTAATCATGTTACACAAAATATCTTTTTTGTTTTTAGTTCAAAACACTGGAAATCATGAATTTTATTATGAAGGAGACCAATTCTAATGGGAAGGAAGAGCTGTTTAAGAAGAAGAAAGCACTTTTTTTCTTTTTTTTTTTTTTTTTTTTTTAATACTAAAGTCTTTTTATATCTTATTTCATATCTTTCTAATTCTACTTATAATTTGTCTATGAACATGAACAATTAGTTTTTTTTTTTTTTTTCAAATCATCATATGTAATATATTAATATAATATTTCTTATCAAATATTTATTATTAAATAATTATTATTATTTATAATTAATATATTCTTAAAAATAGTTATAATAATATTAATAAAAAATAATAGTATAACAATATAAATATTAATAATAATTATTTGATAGCAAAATATAAATAACAATGATTTAATAACAAAATATATATATTTTTTTTTTTGTACCATAATTTTTAATTTCAAAAAAAAAAATAAAAATAAAATTTTAATTAAATTAAATAATATATAAGATATTAGTTAAATCCAAAAAAAAAAAAAAATAAAAATTTTAATTTTTTATTAATTAAATATAAAAATTAAAAGAATAAAAGAAAATCCAAAAAAAAATTTATTAATTTTAATTTTAATTTTAAAAGTATAAAAAAATAAATAATTAAAAGAATATTTAAAGATTTGTTATCCTCAGATTATTATTTAAAATAAAAATAAAAATAAAAATAAAAATAATACTTTTTTTTTTAGATAATTCAATAAAATTAATTATTTAAAAAAGAATAAATAGAACAGTATATTAAAAAAAAAAAAAAAAAACAAAAGTTAATAAATTTTAAATACAAACAAATAAAATTAATAAATAAATAAGAATAAATTAAAAAATATTTGAACATACGATTAAATAAAGAGGAAAGGTAATAGAAAAAAAAAATAGACCAATTAAAAGTAATATAAAGTATTAAAATCAGAAATATCTTAATTATATTGAAATATTTATTATCTATAAATGATAAATCCTATATTATATTTTTATATTTTTTTATATTTATCAATTATTTATTAATATTTATTTATTTTTTTTTTTTTTTTTTTTATTATTTTATTTTTCTATTTATTATTTTTTTTTCTATTATTTATATTTTTAAAATAATTAATTCTATTTTATAAATTTATTATAAATATTTAAAATTATTATATATTAATATATCTATATAAAGCGATTTTGATATAGTAATTAAATTTTCAATATTTAAAATCAGTTTAAAAAAATCAAAATGTCAAACGAAGAAGAAAAAAATACAGCCACAAATAATTCAAAAAATGAAAATAATAATAATTCAAATAATAACAATTTAAATGATGTAAATAATTCAACAGCTACAACTCTAACTCCAAGCAATAATGAAAAAGCAAATTTAGCAAGTGAACCTCCAAAACCTACAGATGATAAATTAACTTTACCTTCATACGAAGAAGCAGTTAATTTTAATTCATTTGTAAGTAATTTGGAAGGAAAGGGAGAAAATACAGCCATCAATTCATCTTTTTATATTTCTAATCAAGATCCAAATGAATCCTATGTCAGTCAACAGTCCTTCCAAGTATATTCAGCTCAACAAGTACCACAATCTCAACAACAAAAAGCCCCTGGATCTCAGCAACCACAAGGTTCAACTTATTCACTAAATTCAAATACTGGCAATACTTCATTTTTACAAGGTCAACCTTCAAAACCTGTTAATAACCAAGGGCAAAATGTAGTAAATAATTCAAATATTCAAGGAACACCAACAAATCCAAATGATTCTTATAATATAACTCAATCAGCCAATTCATCTAATTCCTTTTTACAAGGTCAGCCTTCTAAACCTATTTCACCAACAAATGGATCTAGTCCATTTTTAATTGGGCAACCAGCGAGTGCTATTTCAAATATGTCCTATTTACAAAATCAGCCATCTCAACCAGTAAATAGTAATCCAAATACTTCCTATTTACAGAGCCAGCCATATCAACCAGTAAATAGTAATCCAAATACTTCCTTTTTTCAGGGCCAACCATCTCAACCTGTTCAAGAACAACAACCTCCAAATTCTAATAATAATTTAGGTGCAACTCAACTTTCTGAGTCAAAGAAAACTGGAAGTACTTCTTATTTAACAAGTCAATCTAATAATACTAATATTTCTTATTTACAAGGTCAACCTTCAAAACCTATTAATTCTAATACCACAAGTCAACCAGCTCCACAAGGTAGTTATTATCAAGCTCCACCAGGCCAACCAGGCCAACCTGCTCCACAAGGTAGTTATTATCAAGCTCCACCAGGCCAACCAGGCCAACCTGCTCCACAAGGTAGTTATTATCAAGCTCCACCAGGTCAACCAGGCCAACCCGCTCCTCAAGGTGGTTATTATCAAGCTCCACCAGGTCAACCAGGCCAACCCGCTCCTCAAGGTAGTTATTATCAAGCTCCACCAGGTCAACCAGGCCAACCCGCTCCTCAAGGTAGTTATTATCAAGCTCCACCAGGTCAACCAGGCCAACCCTCTCCTCAAGGTAGTTATTATCAAGCTCCACCAGGTCAACCAGGTCAACCCTCTCCTCAAGGTAGTTATTATCAAGCTCCACCAGGTCAACCCGCTCCTCAAGGTAGTTATTATCAAGCTCCACCAGGTCAACCAGGTCAACCTGCTCCTCAGGGTAGTTATTATCAAGCCCCACCAGGTCAACCAGGCCAACCTACTCCTCAAGGTAGTTATCCATATGTAGCTCCAACACCTGTTAATAATACTGGTGCTAATGTTTATCCACCTGTCCCAACTGGATCACAATATAGCAATAATAATAATACAGGAAGCTTTTCTCAATATCCTCCTGCACCAAAGCACACTTTTGATCGTAGTAAGCCAGAGTCTGCTACTAATCAAAACTTTGAGACATGCTATGATGGAGAATATCAAGATATGAATGGTACCATTACCATTGGTACTGGTTCTATTGGTACTAAAAAAATTCAAGTGCCTGCCTTGTCGCGTATGAATATTGTGAAAAGTACAATTGGTAATAATATTATTGATATTCGTGGTGCACGTATATTAAATGGAGAATCCCAAATTGTCTTTGAGGGAACCCTTGGTCGTATTATTTTGGTTGTACCAAAGTATATATCTTTAATTATAGAGGATCAATATTGTATTGGAGAAGTTTTCAGTTATCGCCCAACGGAAGTTCCAGTAAACGAAGCAATGAAAAAAGGTCTACCAGTGATTCGTGTTACCGTTAAGAATACAGTGGGAGATATTAATATTATCGAAAAAGAAATTGATCTAACCATTTCTTCTGAAGGTCTTAGTAGTGAAATTAAAAAATTAAGAAAGGAATATTTTAAAAATAGTAATAAGAATCATTCTAGTGGTGGTAACGGTGGTACTTCTCTTGTAAGTATGAAAACTATGTTCATGAAAAGTTTTAATAGTGCTAAACAACAAATTACTGGTAATCCGGCTAATAAACCTGTAAATACTGCTCCATATCCTCAACCAGGTCAAGCTCCATATCCTCAACCTGGTCAGCCCCCATATTCTCAACCTGGTCAGCCCCCATATCCTCAGCCGGGTCAAGCTCCATATCCTCAACCAGGTCAAGCTCCATATCCCCAACCTGGTCAATCACAATCTTATTCTATGCCAACACCTTATGGAGCTCCTGCACAGCCAGTCTCTCCTTATGGTACCCCGTCTTATTCTTATCCTGGTCAACCTTATAATTCTTATCCATATCAAGGTTATCCACCACCACAAACACCCCAAAACTCACAAGCACCACAAACATCAACTGCTCCATACTATGGATCTTCACAGGCACCAGCTTCATCTGCAAGTTTAGCTACTTCTGGACCGGCTTCTGTGGGACCTTCTTCATCTGTAGCTTCAGCTCCTCCAGATTATACAGTTGCTACCACCAATGGTAGTGTTAGTGCCTCTACTACTTACACCAGAATATATCCTTCTATTAGTGCCCCTAGTACACTCACCACATCAGCTCCAACCCCAACTAGTACTACTACTACTACTACTCCTTCTTCAAATTTTCCATATCCTCCAAGAACTTAAAAAATTTTAAATCATTAAATTAAAAAAAAAATTTTTTTTAATAATATAATTTTTTAAGGAAATTATAAAAATAAAAATAAAAATAATTCTCTTTTTTTATTTCTTTTTTTTTTTCTTTTTTTTTTTTTATCTTTTTTATTATTATTTAATTTTAATTTTAATTTTATTTTTTTTTTTTTTTTTTTTATTTTTTTATATGTTTATATCCATCAAGAACAGAAATTTTAAATCATTAAAAATAAAAAAAAAAAATTTAAAAAAATAAATATATATATTACCAATAAAAAATAAAATAAAAATAAAAAATAAAAATAAAATTTCATTTTTCTTTATATAAATATAATATATAATATATATATATACATATAGTAAAAATTTTTATTTCCAATTTAAACGTAAAAAATTTAATAAATTTCTCTGTACAATAATTCAAAAGTAGAAAAAAAAAATAAATAAATATATAATTAAATAAATATTCTATGTAATTAATATTCAATCGATAATATTCTATAATATTTAATTTTTATAAAATATTATTATTATTATTATTATTATTATTATCATTATTATTATTATTATTATTATTATTAAAAGTATAATATATGTACTATTCTTAATCTATTTGTTATTAATAATATTAATATTGTATATGTTCTTTTTTTTTTTTTTTTTTTTTTTTTTTTTTTTTGAGTATATAGTATAGCATTTTTATTATTATTATTATTATTATTATTATTATTATTATTATTATTATTATTATTATTATTATTATTATTAAAAATACAATCTTTTTATTAATATTATTATTATTATTATTAAAAATACAATCTTTTTATTATTATTAATATTATTAAAAGTATTATATATGTACTATTCTTAATCTATTTGTAATTAATAATATTGTATATGTTTTTTCTTTTTTGAGTATATAGTGTAGCATTTTTATTATTATTATTATTATTATTATTATTATTATTATTATTATTATTATTATTATTATTATTATTATTATTATTATTATTATTAAAAATACAATCTTTTTATTATTATTATTATTATTATTATTATTATTAAAAATACAATCTTTTTATTATTATTATTATTATTATTATTATTATTATTAAAAATACAATCTTTTTATTATTATTATTATTATTATTATTATTATTAAAAATACAATCTTTTTATTATTATTATTATTATTATTATTATTATTATTAAAAATACAATCTTTTTATTATTATTATTATTATTATTATTATTAAAAATACAATCTTTTTATTATTATTATTATTATTATTATTATTATTAAAAATACAATCTTTTTATTATTATTATTATTATTATTATTATTATTATTATTATTATTATTATTATTATTATTTTTATTATTATTATTAATATTATTATTAAAAATATAATTTTATTATTATTATTTTTATTATTGTTAAAAATATTGTTAAGAGTCATGAATTTGTGGTTAATAATTATGTCGATTTTACTAATATATTTTATTAAAGAGTTACGTGCACTAGATTATTCTAAATTAAATGCTTTTACATTAATACATTGTAGCTTCTATATTATTTATATTAAAATATATTTCAATACATTTGAAGCTTATTTTTCATACATCTCACATATTCTAAACATTCCCCCTTAAAACCTAGTTATTCAATAATAAATAAATTGGTTTGCTGGTGAATATGTGTATATAAAATTTATCCTATTTTATAATATTAATTTGATATTATTAAATTGTTATATATATTTCTATTCTAAATTAGCCTTTAATTTTTACATGAATAAAATATTTTACATTATATAAATTATTTAATTCAATTTAAATATTGCTAAAAAAAATAAATTCGTAAAATATATTTATAATCTAATAATTTCCCCCTAAAACTTAAGTATATTGAATATTATTACACCATTAATATTAGATGGATCTAAAAACATCTCTTTTTGATATATAGTTTATATATTTCCATTTATATGATGGAAACCTTTCTCTTGAAGGGAGAATATTATACCATCTTAATTTGTGTGAATAACCTTTTATATATTGGGTTTTTCACATCACTTAATAATGATAATCAGCTTTGTAGATTAGCGCTAATTTTTATATATTTTTTTCGCTTTGTAGTTTTAGGCGATAACTATTAAAATAAATTGTTAATTGTATATTGGTGTACTTGATAAATCTTAATCTTAGGGTATTAAAATTGATTGTATTTATAATTAATTATATTATTCTAGTCATTTAAACATACTAGTAAATAATATATATATTTTTTTCATAATTGATTAAAATTCAATCTTTCATTTCATTTTTTTTTTTTCTTGAAAGTTAATTTTTGTTTTAATTTTCACTATTAGGTATTTTTTATTCATTTCCAAGAAAATATTATTTTTAAATAATTAACTCAAAGAATTCAGTTAAGTGACTTTTTTTTTTTTTTTTTTTTTTTAATGCTTTTATAATTTTTTTTATTTTATTTTTCCTACTTCCCCCTAAAATCTAAATTTCTAAAAAGAATTTTATATATTTGAATTTTCTCATCATTATAATAATTAATAATGGAAGTTTAAAAACTTTATAATATTTTTTCTATCAATTAGTATAGTTTTTTGTAGATGGATAAACATCATTCATTTATATATAACTCATGGTTATAATTATTATTTTATTATACCTTTCATCATGAAAGGTTTTTTTATTTATGATTATATTGAATTAGTTTATTATCTAAGCCTATTTCAAGCTAGGTTTAATAATTGAATTAGTTTATTATCTAAGCCTATTTCACGCTAGGTTTAATAATATCATTATTTGTTAGAAATGTACCCTAGGAACTATTCTATTCTATTTTCCCCTTTCATATTTGGGATAAAATATTTTAAATTATTTTATATGGGATCTCTGACAATATAGTCTCCTCCATTATTGTAGTTTATATTAATATATATACCCGTTTGATATGTATAAATACTCGTTAAAATAACTATACTTTAAATAATGTGTTTTGTTGTTCTTTAAAAAAGAATCATTAACTAATATATGATTGCTTAAATCTTCGTATTATCTATTAATAAATTTTATTTCGTATATTCAAAGGATGGAAATAAGTTTGTGACCAAGTAGATTCCTTTACATATAATATAGTGTGTTACTAATAACCTTGAGTTTTATTTAACTTATATATAATTTTATTATTATTATTATTATTATTATTATTATTATTATTATTATTATTATTATTAAAAATACAACCTTTTTATTATTATTATTATTATTATTATTATTATTATTATTAAAAATACAACCTTTTTATTATTATTATTATTATTATTATTATTATTATTATTAAAAATACAACCTTTTTATTATTATTATTATTATTATTATTATTATTATTATTAAAAATACAACCTTTTTATTATTATTATTATTATTATTATTATTATTATTATTAAAAATACAACCTTTTTATTATTATTATTATTATTATTAAAAATACAACCTTTTTATTATTATTATTATTATTATTATTATTATTATTAAAAATACAACCTTTTTATTATTATTATTATTATTATTATTATTATTAAAAATACAACCTTTTTATTATTATTATTATTATTATTATTATTATTAAAAATACAGCCTTTTTATTATTATTATTATTATTATTATTAAAAATACAACCTTTTTATTATTATTATTATTATTATTATTATTATTAAAAATACAACCTTTTTATTATTATTATTATTATTATTATTATTATTATTATTATTAAAAATACAACCTTTTTATTATTATTATTATTATTATTATTATTATTATTATTATTAAAAATACAACCTTTTTATTATTATTATTATTATTATTATTATTATTATTATTAAAAATACAACCTTTTTATTATTATTATTATTATTATTATTATTATTATTATTATTATTAAAAATACAACCTTTTTATTATTATTATTATTATTATTATTATTATTATTATTATTAAAAATACAACCTTTTTATTATTATTATTATTATTATTATTATTATTAAAAATACAAAATAAATTTTTAAATGATAAAAAAAATAATTAAGACAACGTTTATTATAACTAAAAAAATTTTTTTTAGAAAATTAAATAAAAAATATATATATATATATATAATTACTACATATATAAAATAATTATTATATTTTTTTATTTTATTTTAAATATTATTAATTATTATTAATACCTTATTTATATTATCAACAGAATTACATACGTAATTACATAATTGAATAATTAAAAAAAAAAATAAATATATAAATAGGTTTATAATTAGTATTTTTTATAATATTATATTAAAGTATTAATTTTATAAATTAAAATATTTAAAAAATTATTAACTGCTTTATTAATTGCTACTGCATGCATTACTTATGTTTATGGTATAAAATTTGTTGGACCAGATATATATTCAGATATATCTCATCTATATTTCCTTAATTCTAGAAGATTGCAAAAATACATATATATGTAAAGGTTATGGTAGTAGTAATTTAAATTAACATTGATATTGATATTAATAAAATTTATAATTATATAATATTGATATTGATATTGATATTAATAAAATTTTAACTAGTATCAAATAAATCGGTTTTAGTTATAAATTACTTAATAAAAATAACTAAAGATAATTTATATTAAGATTATTAAATAAACACAATAGGTAAATAAATTTGTATTTTTCTAACATTTTTTTAAATTAAGATTATTTAATTATTATTTAAACGATTATAAATATAAATTTAAAATAAATAAATTTGTATTTTTCTAGCATTTTTTTAAATTAAGATTATTTATTTTAAATTAATAATTTATATCGTTTAAATCAATTAAACAATCTTTCCATAATTTAACTAATTCATTTCTGTTGTATCCATTATAAAATAAATTTATTTCCTTACTTTTGTAATTTTCAATTAAAATTTTAATTTCATCAGTTGCACTAAATATTTTTTGCTTTTTTTTCCAAGTTCCTTTAGTTCTCCTTTGGTAATCATTATAAGATAAGTTTTCTTCTTCTTTTAATATATATATTAATTTATAAAATAAAGGTTTATTTGGAAATATATTATTTAAGTAGCTATTATAAGATTCTGATGCATTGTTTGTTAAATGCTCTATATTTTCATAATAATTCCAATTATTAACATTATATTTAAGTATATAATTTTTATTAAAATATTCTAAAATTTGTAGAAAATTATTATACTTTTTTTTTTTGACAAATTCTTTTTATTATAATATAAATATCAAATATATAGTTAGGATTTATAAACGGTAAGTTCGAAATAGTTTTATAATAAATATATACATCATTATTATTCTTCACTTCATGATAACATAATATATTTTTTTGTTTTTCTAATGATCTTTTGTAATGTCAAACACAATATTTAATATTTATATTGGGAAAAACTTTTTTTGAAGCATTAGATATACCTAGTTCAAAATCACAATGAAAATTAATTATAGTAATTAATGTATTACTCCTAAATTTATTTGCATTTTTTTTTTTATTTCTTTAAATAATGTTTCATATGTAGATTGTTTTTTATTTTTTTAATATAGAAATGGAAGTAGTGAAAAACATATTAAATTCCCCAACATAAGTTCTTGTTATAAATAACTGATAACTAAATTTCGGTGCTGCATAAAATGTACCGTCCGCAAATATAATTTTATGATAATTCGAAAATAAATATGCTTGGAATGGTGATTGAAAGATTATTAGATCAGTATTTTTAAATATCATAAAATTTTCATTTCTTTTCGTTTTATAATATTTTGATTCAATGGGAATATCATCAAAACTTTTTATGTTTGGAGGAAATTGTTTATTTATATTTCTTATTATTTGGGATCTAATTGTATTATATTCAGGACATATAAGTCCCATTTCTTGAGAAACGGCATTAAATATATGTTTAGGTTTTATTGAATTTTTCTTAATTTCTTCCTTAATTTTATGCTTTACTACTGATATAGACTCATCAATTTCTTTTTCGAGATGGTTATGTAAACTTTCATATTTTAAAACCTTCTTTTTATCATTTAAAATAATTAAAGATTTACATTTATTTAAAGTCTTATATTCAGTGCATCTATAAATTTTTGATTTATCTTTCCTTTGAAATGAAAAATTAAATTTGTATTTTTTATTAATAATAATTTGTTCATTTCCTCGATTTGTTTCACTTATTTTAATTTCTATATTGTCTTCCACTGATAATTAAAATTTTTCATTAGAATATTTTAATAAATATACTTTTAAATGTTTTGAAACTTTTTTTTTTTTTTTTAATATTTAAAATAATAAACCTTTTTTTAATTAATTATATAATTATTTAAATAATTATTTAATTATTAATTATTTATTATTTCTTTATTTACTATTTTATTTATTTATTTTTATTTTTATTTTTTATTTTTTATTTTATTTTATTTTTTTTATTTTTTAATGCTTAAAAAATAAATTTTTATTTATTTTTATTTTATTTATTTTTATTTTATTTTTCAATGTTTAAAAAAAAAGTTTTCTTATTTCTTATTTTTATTTTATTTTTTAAGCATTAAATAATAAAATGTTTATTTATTTTTATTTTATTTTTTAATGTTAAATAGAAATACCTAACCTAATTATTATTTATTGAAGTGTTGTATTTCGCCAAAAGTTGAATTTCTTGGTGGCTTATAAATTTACGTCATAAAATATCACCACAATTATTATTCACGCCATATTGTGAATATATGGCTTTTTAAAAATTATAGAAAAAAGACATAAAATTATGATACAATTAGATATACGCCCCACGTAAGATTACGTGTTTGAAAATTTTTGAGAATTTTAATTTTATTTATTTAATTAATTAATTATTATTCATTAAAATTTTAATACAATTAAGTGGCTTAAAATTAAAAATAATTAAGCCATACAACAAAATTCAAATTTTTGTAATAAAAATTTTCGAAATGCACACTCCTCGTATTTAATTTAGAATAATTTAAGTAACTCTATCATAAAATATGGATGTGATGCATTTCGGAACGAGGCTTTACATGACATATGGCTTGAGGGGAAGTTACATTACGCCAATTTTTTCACGTGATATATATAAATTTGTGGCTATAGCTATATTATACTACATAATATTATTTTATTGTATTATTTTGTTATTTCAATTTTTAAATTAATTATTAAGTGAATAATTAAATAAATCATATAATGGTTAGATTTTTTGATTTTAATTCTTTTTTTTAATAATAATTCTTTTATTTAAATGTTATTAAAAATATAAATATTATTAATTATTTTACTTAAATGTTATTAATAAAAAAAACACATAAAAATATAAATGTTATTAATAATAATTCTTCTTTTATTTAAATGCTATTAAAAATATAAATGTTATTAATAATAATTCTTTCATTTAAATGTTATTAAAAATATAAATATTATTAATTATTTTACTTAAATGTTATTAATAAAAAAAAACACATAAAAATATAAATGTTATTAATAATAATTCTTTTACTTAAATATTATTAAAAATATAAAACTAATAATAATAATTTTTTTATTTAAATTTTATTAATAAAAAATTATATAAAATTACAAATGTTATTAAAAATATAAATTTTATTAATAATAATTTTTTTCTTTTAAAAATTATTAAGCGAAATAATAATTATAATGATAAAACTATAAATTATACATTGTATTTGAATATTTATTAAAACTGTATAAATTTAATATGCTTTATAAATTAAATTATTGAATGACAGAATTCTGATTATTTCATTTGGTCATTCCTCATTTCTTAATTATTTATTATAAAGTAATATTTATATTATATTATTTAAATTAGTTAAACAATCAAACCACAAATTAATAATTCTATTTCTATCACATTTAGCATCAATTAACTTGGCTTCAATACTTTTGAAGCGTTCAATTAAGACACTGATTTCATTAGCTTTATTTATTGCTCTTTTTTTTTATTTTCCAAATTCCTCTTATTTTTCTTTGATAATCATAATATGATAAATGTTCAAGTTCATTTAATTTATCTATTAATTCATAAAAAGATGGTTTTGTTGGAAATAAATTATTTAAATAATTATTGAGTGATTCTGAGGCATTGTTTGTTATATGTTCTATATTATTATAATAATTCCAAATTTTCATATCATAATCAATTAAATAAATTTATTTTTTTTAATTTCTAGTGATTTTTTATAATGCCAAATGCAATATTTAATATTTGTATTAGGAAATATTGTTTTTGCTGCTTTAGATATGGCCCTTTCAAAATCATAATGCAAATTTTTTGGTTCAATTCTAATATTATTGTTACATGTATTAGCATTTTTTTTCAATTTTTCAAATAACATTTTATATGTTTCTTGTTCTTTATTTTTTAATATTGCAAAAGAAGTAGTGTAAAAACTATCTAATTCTTTAGCATAAGTTCTTGTAATAAATACTTGATAACTAAATTTAGGGGCAATAAAAAATGTACCATCAACAAATATATCATCATTATATTCCCTAAATAATTTTGCTTGAAAAGGGGAATTGAAAAATTATTAAATTAGAATTTTTGAATATCATAAAATTTTCACCTCGCTTTGTTTTATAATATTCAGATTCACTTGGAATTTCAGCAAATGTTGTAACATTGGATGGTAGTTTTTTATTTAAATTTCTTGATATTTGGGATTTAATTGAATTATATTCTGGACATATAAGTCCCATTTCTTTAGAAATTTTATTATATAGGGGTTTTATTTTTATACCAAAAGGAATTAAACTTTTTTCAATTCCATCTTTAATTTTATGTTTCATTATAGATAGGGATACATCGTATTCATTTTCAGGATGATTATGTGAACTATTATACTTTAAAATTTCTTTCTTATCATTTAAAATAATAAAAGATTTACATTTATTTATTTTTTTATATTCTGTACATTTATACACTTTGGAATTATCTTTTCTTTTATATGAAAAATTAAATTTATATTTTTTATTAATAATAATTTGTTCTTTTCCTTTGTTGGATTCACTTATATCAATAATTAAATTTTCTTCCATTTCTATATTTTTATAAATATTTTTTAATTATATAATTATAATTATTATATTAATTATCCAATATTATTCGTAATATTAATTTTGAAAAATTAGTTTTTCAATTATTTGTAAAATAAATAAATAAATAAATAAAGAATGTAATATTATAAGTACAAGTATATAAAATAAAATAAATATTAAATGTAATATTATAAAAGTACAAGTATATATAATAAAATAAATATTTATTATTTTTTTTTATTAAAGAATATTAAAGACAATTTATTTTTAAAAATAAAATGCTTTATTTAATTATATATGTTAGAAAGCAAAAAATCATTTATATTTAATGAAATTATTAACTACCAATAATATTAAACTACATCATTAATTGAATATAATAAAAATGTAAAAAATTTTCATTTCGAAAACATTGATCTTTAATATTCTTTAATAAAAATTAATAATAGATATTTATTTTATTTTATTTTATTTTATTTTATTTTATTCAATCTGTACTTTATTTTTAATATTCTACTATTTATTTTATTTTATTTTATTTTATTTTATTTTATTTTATTTTATTTTATTCAATCTGTACTTTATTTTTAATATTCTACTATTTATTTTATTTTATTTTATTTTTATTAATACTTTATTCTTTTATATTACTTCATTATTTATTTTATTTTATTTTATTTTATTTTATTTTATTTTATTTTTATTAATACTTTATTCTTTTATATTACTTCATTATTTATTTTATTTTATTTTATTTTATTTTATTTTATTTTATTTTTATTAATACTTTATTCTTTTATATTACTTCATTATTTATTTTATTTTATTTTATTTTATTTTATTTTATTTTATTTTATTTTATTTTTATTAATACTTTATTCTTTTATATTACTTCATTATTTATTTTATTTTATTTTATTTTATTTTATTTTATTTTATTTTATTTTATTTTATTTTATTCAATCTGTACTTTATTTTTAATATTCTACTATTTATTTTATTTTATTTTATTTTTATTAATACTTTATTCTTTTATATTACTTCATTATTTATTTTATTTTATTTTATTTTATTTTATTTTATTTTATTTTATTTTTATTAATACTTTATTCTTTTATATTACTTCATTATTTATTTTATTTTATTTTATTTTATTTTATTTTATTTTTATTAATACTTTATTCTTTTATATTACTTCATTATTTATTTATTTATTTATTTATTTTATTTTATTTATTTATTTTATTTTATTTTATTTTATTTTATTTTATTTTATTTTATTTTATTTTATTTTATTTTATTTTATTTTATTTTATTTTATTTTATTTTATTTTATTTTATTTTATTTTATTTTATTTTATTTTATTTTATTTTATTTTATTTTATTTTATTTTATTTTATTTTATTTTATTTTATTTTATTTTATTTTATTCAATCTGTACTTTATTTTTAATATTCACTATTTATTTTATTATATTTTATTTTATTTTATTTTATTTTATTTTATTTTATTTTATTTTATTTTATTTTTATTAATACTTTATTTTTTTATATTACTTCATTATTTATTTTATTTTATTTTATTTTATTTTATTTTTATTAATACTTTATTCTTTTATATTACTTCATTATTTATTTTATTTTATTTTATTTTATTCAATCTGTAATTTATATTCACATTCTACTTTTATTTTATTTTATTTTATTAAATATGTACTTTATATTCACATTCTACTATTTATTTTATTTTATTTTATTTTATTAAATATGTACTTTATATTCATATTCTACTATTTATTTTATTTTATTTTATTTTATTAAATATGTACTTTATATTCATATTCTACTATTTATTTTATTTTATATTATTTTATTTTATTCAATCTGTACTTTATATTTATATTCTTCTATTTATTTTATTTTATTTTATTTTATTTTATATATTTTTATTATTATATTCTTTATTTATTTATCTATTTATTTATTAATTTATACATTTATTTATTTTAAAATTAATTGTATTATAATTTTTTATGGCGTTAACAAAAAGTTTTACAAGCCATTAAAAATAAATGGCGTATTGAAAATTTGTATTTTAAAAATTGGCGAAATGAACCACATTCATGGCGTGCTTTAAAAAAACTGTTAATGTAAGGGGGGCTTAATTATTTTTAATAAATAAATCATACTAATTAAATTTTAATAATAAATAATATTTAATAATATTTAATAAAAAAAAAAATACTTTTAATATCTTTTGCTATAGGGATAGTGCATTTCGTAATGTGGCATTTAAAATAAAGCCATACATTTTTAAGATATTCTATACAATCATAAATAAATATATAAATAATTAAAAAATTAAATATATAATTAAATAAATAGTTTTTTACAATTAAATATTATTAAATAACTATTACAAAAGAAATAATAATATATTCTATTAAAAAAAGAAATATATAAAATTATTTTTACAATTGAAAATATTAATAAATTATATATAAAAAAAATATTTATTATTTATATAATGATTATTTATTTAAATATTATTTATTTAATTATTAAAAAATGCCACATATGAAAATACGCCACATTGAGGAATTCGAAAATTTTATAATTAATATTTAATATTTCACCTTTTTCATTTTTGTATAAAATTAAATTATAATCCTTAGAATTAATTTTAAAATGTAATTTTTATTTTATTTTATTTTATTCAATCTGTACTTTATGTTTAATATTCAATATTTATTTTATTTTATTTTATTCAATCTGTACTTTATGTTTAATATTCAATATTTATTTTATTTTATTTTATTCAATCCAAAGATATATTTTAGTATTTTTTGTTAAAATAAAAATTAAATATATAATAAAATACTTAATAATATTTAATTTATTTATAATAAATAATGTGTTTATGAGAATTTTTTTTTTTTTGAAGTTTAAAATTAGAAAAAAAAAAAAAAAAAAAAATTAATCCGTTTAAATTTATTTTTATTTTCTTATTTATTTATTTATTTATTTTTTTATTTCCGGTGTATACCGCCCTATGCCCCCTTCAAGACATGGGAATATTAAGGTAGTCAGTCACAACACTTTGATGTGCTATTGCACAGGTGGATATAGTCCCTACTGGACAGACTTACTGTTAATTCAGCATTGGTAGTAATTTATTTATTGATAAGCATTCCCAAAAAAAATAAGATATGGGGTGTAAAATTACGAATCAAATTTAAAATCCATGTTCCGAAATGCAATACTCCCATAAGATGTATTAATAAAATTGACATAATTATAAACAATAAATTCCTGACGCTTAATAATCTTTTTATTATTATTATTATTATCATTATTAAAAATAAAATCTTTTTATTATTATTATTATTATTAAAAATAAAATCTTTTTATTATTATTATTATTATTAAAAATATAATCTTTTTATTATTATTATTATTATTATACAATCTTTTTAAAATTATTATAAAACTTAACTAATTTTAATGAAAAGAAAAAAAAAAATTTTTTTTTCCAAGTTTAACTAAAACTCTTTTATTATATAAATATTGTATAATATAAAAAAAATTCTTTTTAAAGATTAAATAATATATAGTTATATTTAAAAAACAGAGGATAAATTACTTTTCAAATGAATATTTTATATTTATATATAACAAAATTAAGTAAAAAAAATAATCTAGAATTTCCGTTGAACTTGCAAATATAAAAATTTGTTTCACTTGTTAATACTATTTTTCTTTCTCATATTTTTGTATCTTTTGGTAATTTTCATGGAAAATAAAAAAATCAATTTTTTTTTTTTTTTGGGAAATATATTAATATAATAATAATATAATTAAATTTATATTATGTAGTATAAATTTCTACTAATAATTAATTAAAAAATTTAATTATTTATTATTTATTATATATTATTTATTATTTATTATTTATTATTTATTATTTATTATTTATTATTTATTATTTATTATTTATTATTTATTATTTATTATTTATTATTTATTATTTATTATTTATTATTTATTATTTATTATTTATTATTTATTATTTATTATTTATTATTTATTATTTATTATTTTATTATTTATTATTTATTATTTATTATTTATTATTTATTATTTATTATTTATTATTCATTATTTATTATTTATTATTTATTATTTATTATTTATTATTTATTATTTATTATTTATTATTTATTATTTATTATTTATTATTTATTATTTATTATTTATTATTTATTATTTATTATTTATTATTTATTATTTATTATTTATTATTTATTAGTCATTATTCAATTATTTAATTATTTATTCAATTATTTAATTAATTAATTAAAATTTTTTTAAATATAATTAGATGAAATAAATTTTTTATTCTTTTAAAATCCATTTTTATCAATTTAGAAATTTATAAATTTAAAGATTTAAATCTTATTAATTATTAAATATTAAATATTAAATATTAATTATTAATATTAAATATTAAATATTAAATATTAATTATTAATTTGATTTTTTTTCATTAATTCGATTTAAAAAAAAATTTTTAATTTAATTTTAATAAAAAAAAAAAACTTAGTTGAATCACATTTTAAAATATAAAAAATAATATATAATATAAAATATATAACATATAAATATATAAATATAAAATATTTTTTAATATTTAAGTTTATTTTATTTTTTCCAAATTAATTTTTTATTTTTTTTTCCATTTAATTTTTTATTTTAATATAAATTTAATAAAAAGACTGTCATTAAGTGTTACCCCTAAAATGATCAACAGGAAAAGAAAAGAATTATATTTAAAATCCATAAATCCCTTTTTTTTTTTTTTTTATTTTTTTTTTATTTTTTTTAACCATAAATCCCTTTAATAATTAACTAAAATGAAATAATTATATTCATAAAACATAAAAAAAAAACATATGAATATTTTTATTTTATTCATATCTTATTATATTTTATTTTATTATATTTTTATTTTTACTTAATTATTAAATAACTTTAACAGTCGCTGATATAAATTTGACATTTTATATAATTTAATGAATCTATAATAAATTTTTATTATATAATAAAAAAAATAAAATAAAAGAAAAGAAAAAAAAAATAAACTCCATTTTTATTGAATATTTTTATTTATTTAGTTCTTTTTATTTTTATTTTTATTATTATAATTATTCAAAAAAAAAAATTTATGTATTTTTTTTATTCATATTTTATTTATTACTTTTTTGTTATTTTTTTATTATTATTCCTTTTTATTTTTAATATTTCTATTATTTTTCTATTATTTTTCTATTATTTTTCTATTATATTTCTATTATATTTCTATTATTTTTCTACTTTTTTTATTATTATTTCTTACATTTTGTTACTTATTTTGTTTTTATCTTTTATTTTTTTATTTTTCATTTTTTTCAGTTTTTCCTATTTTCATTTTTTCCTTTTTTTTCTTACTTTATTAAAATTATTTTTATTTTAAATAATATTAATATAGTGATAATATAATGGTAATAAAACTAAAACCTAAAGAAATAGCGATATTAGAATAAAGTTTTGAAGAACGGTTAGAAGATTCTTCCTTCTTAGCTTCTATTTTTCTACGTACGCCCCAATCACAATTAACTTCAGTTTTATTAAATCCTTCTCTATTATAACTCACTTCTATTTCATTTGATGGGTTTATATCGACTTTACATTCCTTTACATTACTTATTCTGAATTTTCCGATAGCCAAACGCTCATTACAATTATTCTTTGGTTCGAAAAAGAGAGGAAAAGTTATATTTTCTTTAATCATTTCTTCAATGGAATTATAAAATAAACCTCCCTGAATAACTTCACTATTTTCTTTTTCATATGTATTACCAAAATAAATCTTATCATTATTAATATCTTGTTTAAAGTTTTTACAACTTTCTTTTATTTTAATATCATTATATATATCAGTAAATGTTGTATTTTTCAAACTATTTGTCATTTCAAATTCTGCAATTAAATTTAAATTACGATTTGGAATATTATCTTCAAATGAAGTTCCTTCAAATGCGACACGACAGTTACCATTTTCTGAATAGCATTCACAAAATATTGGATTAAAAATATATTTAGTAGAGGATTGTTCAATAAATTTATTTCCAAAATTTCCTACTGTCTTCAAAAATGGTCTCTTAAAACTTTCATAAAGTCCATTAATTGAGCTTGTTTCCCCTACGACAGCACACTCTAACCAATTTTCTTCATTTAAATTAACATTTGAACTTGATGTAAGCTGTAAAATAGTTAATATATAAATGACTGTTTGTATATATATATTCATATTTGTTTATTTAAATACTAATAATAATTTTTTTTTTTTATATAATAAAAATGAAAATGAAATAAATAAAAAATATATATTTTTTTTTTTAATTTATTAATAAAAAATAAAAAAAAAAAAAAAAAAAAGAAACGAAAAAAAAAAAATTTCTATTTAATATTTATGCGTTCACAATAAAAATATATATAAATATATATATATATATTTTTTTTTTTTTTTAAACTTAATTATTATTTATCCTCCTCCTTTAATATATTAACATAATATATATTATTTATCCTCCTCCTTTAATATATTAACATAATATAGAGTCTAAAAATTAATTTTTTTTTATTATCTTGTGATACAAGTAGATCTGAATTATATATATATTTAGATATACAAAAAAAAAAAAAAAAAAAAAAAAAAATTAATAAAAGTGTAATGATTAAGACATGTGATATAATTTACTATAAAAATAAATTAAAAATAAATTAACATAAAAATATGTACAAACAATGATGTCAATAAATTTATTAGTTAAAATTAATTGTTAACTATTAAATATATATATAAACGATGCTTTATTAAATTTTCTCCTTTTCAGGATTAAGAATTGTTCATACAGAAGATTGAAAAACGTTAAGGGTGGGTAGTAATAGTAATAAAGAATAAAGATTTATATATAAATATAATAAATCAATTAAATAAAATATATTAATAGTAATAAAAATAGAAATAAATACAAATGGCCTATTTTTTTTTTTTTTTCTCATAAACACATTATTTATAATAAATAAATTAAATATTATTAAATATTTTATTATACAAAAAGTATTTAAATATTTTTATTTAAAATGAAATATTATTCAATAAAATTTGATTTTATTTAAAAGTTTATTTATTAATTAAATTTAATTAAAAAGGTTAATTATAACATAAAATGATATAAAACAAATATGTGTAGTAACATATTTGTATATTTAATAATAATTATTAAATATTAAATTTATATCTTTTTGATAATAATTATTTTATTTTATTTTATTTCAATATGTATTATAATTATAATAATTATAACACTTTATTTCATATAAAATTTATATAGTTCTGTATATTAGAATATATAATTAATATATTACCTATTTCATATAAATAGATTAAATTATTTATATTAGAAAAAGAGAACTCTCTTGTAAAATTTTAGGAATTAGAATTATTATTTTAATTGTACAAATATTATAATTTTATAAATTTACTAAACAACCATTATTAAAAAAACCTACTGCTTATAAATTATTGCCCGCATATCAAAAATACTGTCACGTTTTTTATATATATTTAAAACGTGGCGTAATTAAATTATACATTTTTTTATTACCAATGGTGATGCATTTCGGAATGTGGTTCAAATAATATTCATAAATTTTTCATATAGGAACGTGGCTTGTATTATTTATTATAAATTTTTATATCTGAATATTATATTTAAAACATTAAAATAAAATGAAAATTATTTTTTGAAAAAAAAAAAAAATTATTAAAAATATTTAAAATGTGATTTATTTTATTTTATCATATTATATATTTTATTTTATTTATTTTATTTCTATTAATACTTTACTTTTTTATATTCACTATTTATTTTATTTTATTTATTTTATTTCTATTAATACTTTACTTTTTTATATTCACTATTTATTTTATTTTATTTTATTTTATTTTATTTTATTCAATCCGTACTTTATATTTATATTCTACTATTTATTTTATTTTGTTTTATTTTATTCAATCCGTACTTTATATTTATATTCTACTATTTATTTTATTTTATTTTATTTTATTTTATTTTATTTTATTTTATTTTATTTTATTTTATTTTATTTTATTTTATTTTATTTTATTTTATTTTATTTTATTTTATTTTATTTTATTTTATTTTATTTTATTTTATTTTATTTTATTTTATTTTATTTTATTTTTTATACTTATTATATTACTTTCTTTATTTATTTATTTATTTATACATTTATTTTTTTTTTACATATAATTGTATTAAAATTTTTTATGTCGTTAACAAAAAATTTTACAAGACAATAAAAATAAATGGCGTATTGAAAATTTGTATTATAAAAATTGGTGAAATGTACCACATTCAATTTCCTATTTATGCATTTTGTAATGTGGCGTATTTTCATATGAGGCTTGTTTTTTAATAATTAAAATAATAATAATTAAATAAATAATAAATATTCTTTTTTTTATTTTATTCAATTTTAAAAATAATTTTTTATAAAAAAATAATTTTTTTAAAATTCTTTTTTAATAGAATATATTATTATTTCTTTTAAAAATAATAATTATTTATATATTTTTTATGATTGTATAAAATATCTTAAAAATGTATGGCTTTATTTATAAATATTATAAGCTACATTGCGAATTGCACGATTGTGAAATACACGATCCACGTCAATGAGTACACCTATTGGAGTGGTGAATAGTTCATATCTCGATACTTGTGGCTAATGGAGATATATGTGGAAATATTAGGGAATACCGCGCCAGTCAGATTTGTAACGACTCGTAGAGGGATGATGCTGTACTAGTATGCCAGTATATCATACCTAATAATAGTTATATGTATTATTGCCATAATAGGAGATGGATACTCTTTATATGTGTCTATATTATTTTTTTTATAATTAAATATTGATATAATTTGTATAGGAAACGTTATATAATATGTAATTTTTACCTTCTCGTCTAATTACAGTCAAAGCAAAAGGACATAAATTTCCATTTTTATCCGTTTGACATGACATTTAGTATGATAAATTTCAAAGATTTTATTAAAGATGGTTGAAACATCTCAGCAAATTTATAATTTTCTCTCCATATAGAATAGAATTCTAATGGATTATTATAAAATTTTTGATATTTATCACTGTTAGTTTTAGAGCATACATTTTTGTAATAATATAGTAAGTTCACAAATACAATATTTATATTCCGACTTTTCTTGTTCTTCAATACATTCTTTTACTTATAGAATTTATTAAAGAATTTTCATCTAAATTGTCATTTCTTTTTAATACTTTAATAATATTAGCATAAGAGAAAGCAATGATAATGTTAAAAATATAACTTTAAAAAAATTCATATTTTATATATATATATATAATAATAATAATAATAATAATGATAGAAATTTGGTTATTTTATTTTTAATTCAATTTAATATATCTATTATAATTTATAAAATCATTTTTAAAAATATAAAGTTTTTAAAAAATAATAATTATATTTTATTAATAACCAATTTTATTTTTTATATCATAATATAATTTTTAATTATATTATGATGTTTAAATATTATTACTTATATATATATATTTATTTTTTTTTATAAATTAATTATTTATTTTTTTCTTAATATTAGTTGGTTTTATTAATCTAATTTCTTTTAAAGCTTTATTAATTTTATTAAGAGATGCTAATTTAGTATTGGCTTCATTTATATTTTTAAAATTCATACATTTTAGAATTAATTTGATGATTATTACTAATTCCATAACTAGTTTTTGTTATTCTTAAAACATTGTTTAGATTTTGGTTTTTATTCTTTTACAAATCGATTATAAGTATAAGAATTTTCTTTACCTACCATAAGAGCAAGTTTATATCTAGTATCACTGTTGTACTCACTAAACTTTTCCACAGATTTTTTTAATTTTTATTTTAATACTTAAATCATCAAAATATAAATCGACAATGAAATTATCCATCTTATCGAAAAAATCATTATAAGATTTTGTTTCTTAATAAAGAGTAGCTACATTAGCTAATCCATTTTTATTTTCAAAATTTTCTAATGTAACGGTAACGAAATCTTGTAAGAATCTATAATTATTTTTAACAAAATAATTATACTTTCTTAGTTAAGTTATAATAATAGAACTTTATTTAGATCATATTACTCTCGTACACTTAATTATAATTAATAATTTATTTAATATTATATTAAATATTTATTTAATTTAGTATTAGAAAATTATTTAGATAAATAATTTTTATTCATTTAAATAATAATAATAATTTATTTAAACATTCATTTAGATATTAAATTTATTAGTTTAGTAATTTAATTAAACTATGAAACTAAAACGTTACTCTGTATTGTATAATGTATTCTGTATTTTATAATGTATCTTATATTTTGTTTAATACATAATTTAATATTATTTATATATCGTTTTCCATGTAAATTCATATTTATATGGTCGAAATATCTTTTATTCTTATTCTTTTATTTTCGATCATTAGATTAGATTAATCAATCAGTTAATTAAGGTTTTTTCCAATTACTTTATGGAAGTAACTGGTTTTACTTAATTAATACGATGATCGATATGGATAGAATATCGATCAAAAGCTTATCTAGGTTTTTCTATCTAATCTTTTCCTAGATAAGAGAATTGTTAAGATTAGAACCCCTTTTGATTTTAACCTTATTTTGACAAAAAAGTATAAATAAGGCTCTTGAGTTCTCTTTGAGAAATCAAGAGTTATTATTATAACAAATATAATAAATAATAATAATAACAATAATAATAAAATAAATATTTTTAATTAATTTTATATTAATAAAAAATAAATTGTTTAATAAAAGAATTTCACAAAATATAAACCGGCTCTCTTTCTAAGTTTAGTGTTTCGTTTATTATATTTGCTATAATAAACTCCAAGTAATTAGATTTGAATCATAGGTAAGTATGATTCTTTTCTAATCCTTATTATTAGCAGTTAGAGCTAATATTAATGATTAATTATTTAATTATACTTTATAATTAAATTATTACAATAATAACTCTTGTTTGGAATCATAGTATAAATATTATAAGTAGGTAAGATAAAAAATGGAATTCAATAGTAATAAAGCCCAAATTCCAAGTGAAGTTGAATCCTCAAAGCTTATAACAGCTTTAACAGAATTTATTCCTACCTTCTTTTCCGCCAATGGAGTGTTATCCAAGGACTTAGCTGATAACAACAAACTTAATATTCATGAGCTCCTGGAACAGAGTGAATTGTTTTTTAAAAAACATCCTAACTCTTTTTCCACGGATGACTTAAAAATTTCTTATGTTATCAGCATGTTACATGGACCTCCAAAGAAATGGGGACTTTCATTGAAGGCTGATGGAACTTTAAATTCGTTAAGCTATAAAACCTTTAAGGATATTCTAATAAGCAATTTTGGGGATACAAAGGAACAGAAGGATGTTCTTATCGAACAACTTCTAAACTTAAAACAACTTCATTTGGGAAGAGCCGCATTATATACTATTGAATTTCGAAGGTTAGCTGGACAAATTGGATGGCCAGACGATGTATGTATTGACCTAATCAGAAGAGGCCTTCTTGAGGATGTTAAAACGGAGTTTGACAAATTAGACAAACCTAAGAATTTATTCGAGGCAACAAATTCCATTATCAATATTGATAGAAAATGTTTACTTAAGCAAAAAATAAAGACCAATGACTACAAACCGAAGAGTGGTAAATCTTTCAAACGAAAAAGACACGAAACTAACATGACCGAAAACAAATTTAAACGCAATAAGCACCATAAGGAACGAGACAATGGAAGTATTTTATCAGCAAATTACACACCAAGTCATAATAATAAAATGACTACAACTTTCCTGTTAACCGTTAATAACAAAAAGATTAAAACCAGAATCCTTATTGACTCAGGTTCTGCTAGAAGTTATCTCTGCAAAAGCTTCGTAACAGCAAACAAAATTCCTTATTCAAACCTCTCAAATACAATCAATGTAAAACTTCCTAATGAAAAGAATATGGCTATAAAACAAGTTACAAAACGTCTTAAGCTTACTTTCATGGATCATACGGAAACATTTGAATTCTTTATAGCTAATTTACAACTTCAAGACGTATCTGCAATCCTTGGAAGAGATTGGTTAAGACTTCATTCACCTTATATCGATTACAAAAATAATAAAATCTACTTCTTGGAAAGCTACTGTAAAAACCATTGCCCTTCTGCTAAGGGTAATAAATTTGTCTTCCGTCCACCGAATATTACCGCTTCTCTCTTACCCAGTAATGAACAGAAGGAAGAAATTTCTATTGACTCAATAATTCCAGATTCCATATCTGAAGACGAACTTAGCGATATGAACATTTGCGCTGCTTTAGTTCACAATAGTGAAATTAAGAATACCAACAAAAATAAAAAAATAATTAAAAAATATTATTATGACCTTTGTATTGTATTTGAAAAGAAAGAAGCTGATAAACTCCCTCCACACCGTGTTTATGATATATCCATTGATTTAGTTCCCGGTGCTCAACTTTATTTTGGACCAATTTATTCGTCGACCGTTGAAGAAAAGAAGGCTCTTCGTGAATACATTAAGGAAAACCTTTCTAAAGGTTTCATTAGAAAATCAAAATCTCCTGCTGGTGCCCCGGTGTTATTTGTTAGAAAACGTGACGGTTCTCTAAGACTTTGTGTTGATTACAGAAAGCTCAATTCTATCACCATTAAAAATAGTTATCCAATTCCCAGGATATCTGATTTGATAGAATCATTTAAAGGTGCTATCATTTTCTCTCGACTTGACTTAAGATCTGCCTATAACTTAGTTCGTGTCAAGAAAGGTCATGAATACCTTACTGCTTTTCGTACTCCTTTTGGTCATTTTGAATACCGTGTAATGCCTTTTGGTTTACGTAATGCACCTTCAGTTTTTCAATGCTTCATCCAAGACATTTTTTCTGATGACATTGGCTTATTTCTCTTTGTCTACTTAGATGACATTATAATATATTCAAAAAATTTTACAGAACATATTAAACATGTTCGTCATGTCCTTTCCTCATTAGTCAAAAATGGTCTTTACGTAAAACTGGAAAAATGTGAATTCCACGTCCCTGAAACTACTTTTCTCGGGTTTGCTGTTTCAATTAATGGCCTTTCTATGGATAAAAATAAAGTAAAATCAATTCTGGAATGGCCAACTCCAAAAAGCATGAATGAGCTTCAAAGTTTCCTCGGACTCTGTAACTACTATAGGAAATTCATAAAGAATTTTGCTAAAATCATGGAACCTTTAAGAATACTCCTCAAGAAGAATAGCGAGTTCAAGTGGAATAATGATGCTGAGAGCGCTTTCAAAAAATTAAAGCTTGCTTTCACCACAGACGAAATCCTTATCTATCCCGATCTAGATAAGGAATTGACTGTTGAAACTGATGCCAGTGATTTTGCTGTGGGTTGCATTCTCTCTCAAATCAGTGACAAGGATAACGAACTCCATCCTGTTGCTTTTCATTCTAGATCTTTGTCATCTTCTGAAATAAATTATACTATATATGACAAAGAACTTCTCGCTATTATCACCGCTTTTGAAACCTGGCGTCATCACCTTGAAGGGGCTATGTTTCCTGTTCAAATCATTACCGACCACAGGAACTTATTATATTTCAAAAAGCCTCAACATTTAAACCAACGCCAGATAAGATGGAGCCTCTTTCTTTCTAAGTTTGACTTTAGGATTTCGTTCAGACCTGGATCAAGGTGTGGTAAACCAGATTCGTTGTCGAGACGTCCGGATTATAAATCCGTGGTTTCCCTCCACAACAAAGATCGTCCTTTATTGGATGATAATACCTTCTGTTGTGAAAACACTGATAATATAAATAGTTTGATTGATGCCCAAACGGCTGACACATTTTGCAAATCTATTTTAGAAAAGATTAAAACTAAGTCAAAAACTGTTAAAAGTTCTTTATATTCTTTAAATGAAGGGGTCTTACATTTCCAAAACAGAATCATCGTCCCATCCACTTTAAGAGCATGAATTTTGAAGAGTTTTCACGACTCTTCCACCAACGGGCACCAAGGAATTGACAAAACTCTTGAAAAAATCAAGAGATATTACTGGTGGTCAAATATGAAGAAAGATATTCATAATTATGTTCTTTCTTGTTCAACTTGTGTTAGGTGTAAAATTCGTAGGCATAAACCCTACGGAAAAATTCAACCGTTGCCTGTTCCCAATAAACCATGGGAAATTATTGGTGTTGATTTTATAGTCTCTTTACCTAGTTCACAAGATTGCACAAGTATTATGGTGGTTTCGGATCACTTAACAAAGATGATCCATTTAGTACCTTGCTCCGACGTCCCTTCCGCTGACCTGACCGCCAAAATGCTCCTTTACAACGTTTTTCGATATCATGGATTCCCTAAAATCATTGTCTCTGATCATGGCTCCCAATTCTCCTCTGAATTTTGGACCTCACTCTGCTCCGCACTAAATACTAAGCCGAGACTTGCAACTGCTCATCACCAACAAACCAATGGTCAAGTTGAAAGGGCTAATTCGGTAATTGAACAATACTTGAGATGTTATTGTTCTACTGCCCAAAATGAATGGTGTATTTATTTACCCCTTTGTGAAATGGCTTATAACAACTCATTTCACAAATCTATTAACATGTCGCCCTTCTGTGTTAATTATGGTTTTAATCCAGTATGCAATATTGATTCTCCTCCGGTTCTTTTAAAAGATAACACCTCTGTTGTAAAGATTTAATAAATCTTTAATACATTAAATAGCTTAATTTTTCGTACAATTAATTTATTTAATGTATATGAATTATTTTTTTTATATAAAATTTATTGAAATAAAATTTAATTATTTTTTTAATTGAAAATATTTTTTATTTAGTTTAGTTAATTTAGTTTAGTTTTAAATTGTTAAATATTAATTTAGGAATAATCTTAAATAGTTAATATTTATAAAAATAGTTTTTCAATATTAAATATATAATTAAAATTATTATAAGTATTAAAATAATAAATAAAATAAAGAGTTTAAAAAATTAATTTTAGTTTTAGTAAATTAATAAATAATAAAAAATTATTAATTAAAAAATCTTTTGTTTATAAATAAATAGTTTTATATATATTATTAAATAACATCATATATTAATATTGTAATAAGAAAAAATATAAATTCATGTAATTTTTCTTAATTTAATCGATGTATTAGTTATTAACTATTTTACAGTTAATAACATAAAAGAAGTTTATAATTAATAAAAGAATTTATTAATAAAAGAAATTACTTTAATTTTATTTGTTTAAATTGTAGTGTTTTTTTTATTGTTATAATCTGTTTTTTTTATTGACGGATTCATTACAATAACTAATACCCATTAAGATTTAAACAAAAAAAAAACACGTTATAACAAGTAAAAAACTACTATTGCGTTTGGATTCTTCTACTGTGTTTGGTTTCTACTGTGTTTGGTTTCTACTGTGTTTGGTTTCTACTGTGTTTGGTTTTTACTTTTTTTGGTTTCTACTGTGTTTGGTTTCTACTGTTTTTGGTTTCTACTGTGTTTGATTTCTACTGTGTTTGATCCATACCGTGTTTATCGTTACTGTGTTGTCTTTTGCGCTTTATCTTCAAGGTGTTTTATTTCTACTGTGGCTCTTTAATAACATATTAGTTAATATTATTATATTATATTATATTTGTTTCGTTTACTCGTCGCACACCATTACAATTGGATATCGTGCTGACGACTTTATGAATAATAATATAATATTAATATAATAATAATTAATTACTAGAACGAAAATAATTTAGAATAAATAAAATAAATTATATAAGTAAATACCTTAATAAATAAGCAGGTCAGAAAATAAATAAAATATTAGTTGAAATCTAAGTATACAAATAAATTAATCAAGTTGGAAGAATTGGATCTTATATTTCAAAATTTAAATCTTGAGGATCAAATGGAACAACAACTTAATCCAGCTCCTCAACTGAAGATCATCAACGACCCTCCCTTATTCTCGGGAGCTACGAAAGACCTCGATGGATTTTTGACAAGGATAGAGTTAGCTATCGAGGCAAATCCACGAAGGTTCCCCGATGATAGAAGGAAGGTCATGTTCGTTATCTCATATTTTACTGAAAGAGCTCTTAACTGGGCTTCTTGCTTACGGAGGAATAATAACGAAGTTCTTAGAAACTATGAGAACTTCATTAATGAACTAAGAAGAAACTTTGGCGACCCTGACGTTGATGCTGCTGTCGCTAATGGGAAACTTAACAATATTCGTCAGTTCAAGTATGGCCACGTTATGGAATACATCACTGCATTCCAGAAGATAAGCCAATACTCGAACTTTAATGAGTCCGCAAAAATCTTTATGTATATTAAAGGACTCCATCCCAAGATGAGAGAACGTTTAGCTCTCGTAAATCCAAATCCCAACAACTTAGAGCAGCTATTTAGGGAATCTGTGAATATAGAAAGCCTTACCAAGAGAAACGACATCCAAGAATATTACTTAACTCATCAAGACCGTAGAAATTATAATCAAGACGATCCAATGGATGTGGATCTTTATCGCATTAAAAAAGGTCAAAAAGTCACAAGATATTTCCCATCACACAACAAGAACTACATTGAAAACAAATCAAATATTGAAGAAAGAAGAAAGAAGAGACTATGTTTTAAATGTGGTGAAGCTGGACACATGCAATTTAATTGTCCAAATAGAATAAAACCAAAAAACTTCAAAATGATTAATAAAGTTCCAAATGAAGATCCCTCTTCTTCTGCCACTTCTATATCTACCTCTTCTTCTGTTAGGAGAATTAAGAAAGTTGAAAAGTATGATAATATCTACAAAGTTTTGGATATTGTTGAAAATGAGAATATAAATTTTAAAGGAAAGACTAACATACTTGATTTTTATATTAAAACAAATGAATCCGATGAGGTTAAAGCAAAGGTTCTCATTGATTCCTGCTCTGATATTAACTGTATACATCCAGAATTTGCTAGAGTAAACAACATTAAACTTATGAATATTGATAACTCCTTTAAAGTTGCTGGTTTGGGTTATGGTTTATCTACTGTGAAGAAAATCACCGAGAAATGTATTCTTCGTTTTAAGAATCATTATGAAATAATTCAATTACACTCTCTTCGTATCCCTGATGTAGATATCATTTTAGGACTCCCATGGATTGAAAAACATTGCCCTATTAACTACCATGATTCAAAGAAAATCTCTTTCAGTTCAGGATACTGTGCTCGACACTGTAATATAGGAAAAAGAAATAGAAAAAATAAAAATAAAAAGAAGTTAAACAAAATTTCTTCTAAAGGAAAGGAGCCATATGAAGAACTTTCCTTAACAAAGGAAAAAATTAATCCTAAGCGTAAGTATTCCTTTGAATCTGACTCCGATATGAATTCTGATGAAGAAATTACGATTAGAGGTCGTCGTACTCGTATTAAAACTTGTAGTGAAAATGAAGAACTTAATGGTTTAAAATTTTTTTGTATAATTAATTATGATAGTGATGTAAATGATAGTTTTATATTTGATAATGATGATGAAATTTATGAATTTAGTGATAGTAATAATATTAATTTGGATGAATTAAATAAAATTTGTAAAATTGATGTTTTATGTAATAATGTAACAAAAAATTGTAATCATAATGATAATTTAAATAAAGATGAAAGTAAAAAGTATATTTCTAAAAAGTGTTCTCTAAAAAATTTGTGTTGTATCTGTAATTGTTTAAAAATTAGTAATTTCGAAAATAAATTAAATCAAAAAATTATAGGAATACCTCCTATTTATAAAAATTATACAGAAGTATTCAATGAAAGAAATTGCGACATACTCCCTCCACATCGTGAGTATGATTGTGAAATAAGATTAAAGGATAATTCAAATTTATTTTATGGTCCTATTTATCCTTTAACAGAAGTAGAAAGAGACGAATTGAAGAAGTATATCAAAGAAAATTTAGAAAAAGGTTTCATTAGGAAATCGACATCTCCTGCTGGAGCACCTATATTGTTTGTTAAAAAGAAGGATGGTTCATTGAGATTATGTGTTGACTATAGAAAGTTAAATGAGATGACCATCCGTAATTCCTATCCTCTTCCTTTAATTAGTGAATTACTAGATAGACTTAAAGGTGCAAAATTCTTTACTAAGTTGGATTTAAAATCTGCTTATAACTTAGTAAGAATAAAAGAAGGTGATGAGTATAAGACAGCATTTCGTACTCGCTATGGACATTTTGAATATTTGGTTATGCCTTTTGGGTTAAAAAATGCCCCTGTAACCTTTCAGCATTTTATAAATGATGTTCTTAGTGATTACTTAGATGATTTTGTTATTTCGTATATTGATGATATTTTAATTTATTCAAAAAGTTTAGAAGAACATCATATTCATGTCAAGAAAGTTTTAAAGAAACTATTAGAAAATAATTTATATGTCAAACTCGAGAAATGTGAGTTTGATGTCTCTGAAACTGCTTTTCTTGGTTATATTTTATCGAAAGATGGTTTAAAGGTTGATCCCAATAAAATTAAAGCCATTCTTGATTGGCCTGTTCCAACCACAGTTAAGGAAGTTCAATCTTTTATTGGTTTATGCAATTATTATAGGATTTTTATTAAAGATTTTGCTAAAATCGCCCGTTCTTTGCATAAACTTACAAGAAAAAATGTATCCTTTAACTGGGGTCCTGATCAACAGAAGGCATTTGATAAATTAAAAGAGTTGTTCACATCTGCTCCTATTTTGAGAAACCCTGATAGTAATAAGCCTTTTGTTGTTGAAACAGATGCTTCTAATTTTGCTGTTGGTGCGATTCTTTCTCAGGAATACGATGGTCAACTACACCCAATAGCTTATATCTCATCTAGCTTAACCAAATCAGAAAAGAATTATCCAATCTACGATAAAGAACTTCTAGCAATTAAAGTTGCTCTTGAGGAATGGCGTCACTATTTAGAAGGTGCTCGTCATCCTTTTACAATTTATACCGATCATAAAAATCTGACTTTTCCTAGAAAGCCTGAAATGCTCTCGCAACGTCAAATCCATTGGTATGAATTTCTCTCTCGTTTCGATTTTAATTTAGTTTATCGTGCTGGTAAGAAGTCTGGAAAACCTGATATCTTATCTAGAAGAAGTGATCATCTTTTTAATTACCCTCAGACTGTTTCTTGTCGTGTTATTAACTGTAATGCTTCTGATGATTGCTTATGTAATTCAATTTTAAATTCACTTAAAGATGATGAATTGTATAACAAAATTAAAACTTTTCTTTCTAGTAATAATAAAGATACTGCTCCTATTAGAAATATTGATAAATGTGTAATTGATGATGAAGGATTTCTTCTCTATGATGATTTAATCTATGTTCCGGAAAATATTCGTACAAGAATTCTAGAAATGCACCATGATTCTGTAACAGCTGGTCACTTTGGTGTAAATAAAACTTCGGATTTAATTTACAGAAACTTTTGGTGGCCAAAGTTACGACATGATGTTAAGAAATTTATTAAGTCTTGTGAAACTTGTTGTCGTGCTAAAGTTCCAAGGCATAAGCCGTATGGTTTGTTATCCCCATTATCCACACCAAATAGAGCTTGGGCTGATATTTCAATGGATTTCATTGTTGAATTGCCAAAATCCAAAGATATGACTACTATTATGGTGGTTGTTGATCGTTTAACAAAGATGGCTCATTTTATCCCCCTTCGTTGTCTTCCTACTACTTCAATTGCCGCTGATGCTTTTATTAATTCAATTTTTAAATTGCATGGTTTCCCTGATTCCATTATTTCTGATAGAGGTACCCAATTCACCTCTGAATTTTGGAATAGATTATGTGACTTACTTTGTATTAAGCATTCGTTTTCAACTTCAAACCATCCGCAGACTGATGGTCAAACAGAGAGGGTGAACGCGATATTGGAACAATATCTTCGTTGTTATATAAATGAACGACAAACAAATTGGGTTGATTTATTACCTTTTGCTGAATTCGCTTATAACAATACTTTACAACAATCAATCAATCAATCCCCATTTTTTGCTAACTATGGATTCAATCCTAGATTTAGTCTAGAAATTCCATCTAATGAAAGACCTCATAGAGCTGATCAAAGAGTTAAAGATATTAACGAAAATATTAAATTTCTGAAAGAAAACTTAGATAAAGCTAAAGAAACTTACAAAAAATATGCGGATCAAAGAAGATTACCCTCACCTGATTTCCAAGTTGGTAACAAAGTTTGGTTACTTAAAGGAAGTACTACTAAAAATGTTAAGAAAAAACTTGCTAATCAAATGCTTGGTCCTTTTGAAATTGTTGAGAAAATTAGTTCACTTGCTTATAAACTTAAACTCCCAAGTAATATGCGTTGTCATCCTGTTTTTCACGTATCATTACTTGAACCTTATCATAAAAATGAATTCGAAAACAGAAATAAAAGAAAAAGAAAGAATATTAATTTGACCACTGACACTTTTGATAAAGTTCCAGAAAAGATTGTTAATATGAGAAAATATAGAGGAAAGAATCGTTTTCTTGTATCTTGGAAAGGACTTGATTCTGATGAGGATACTTGGATTGATGAAGATCAAATTTATGATAAAAAAAAAACAAAAAAAAACATAGACTTGCACATATGGGTACCCATCTCCCATATGGCCATACAGTTATTAATTAACTGTAAGGTGATGAGTTATTGGCATACTGTATCAGCTTCGCCGCTCTCAATCGTCGTTACACACTGCCCGGAGATGCATTCCTAACGTTCCTACATATATCTCTAATGACCACGAGCATCAGAACGGAACCATTAACTCCTCCCTAGTGGGTGTAATCATTGGCGATTGGAAATTTTACAATCATCAAGGTCTATGCTTCAATTCAAAGCGTAGTATCAGGGTTGGGTGAAATAATCATCTGAGGGAAAGCCTTATGGACATCACGTGTGGTCTCATGATATCCCAGGATAGAAACCTCATCCGATTATTTGGTGCCATGCCGAGGATTCGAACCCCGCCCTCTACAGTGACCTGTATCGTCCTAACCGACTGGACCAACATGGCATCAAATTTATGATAAACAATTGATTCAGGAATATTATCGTCGAACCAAAAAGAATAGGACAAACATAGAAGAAAATACTTTGAGTGATAATGAAATCTATGTTAGACATAGATATCAACCATTTGTAATTGATCTACCAGCAAATGGACTAAATCGTATGTCTCGCAGGAGCTCGACTTAAAGGGCGAGATTGTAAAGATTTAATAAATCTTTAATACATTAAATAGCTTAATTTTTCGTACAATTAATTTATTTAATGTATATGAATTATTTTTTTTATATAAAATTTATTGATATAAAATTTAATTATTTTTTTAATTGAAAATATTTTTTAATTAGTTTAGTTAATTTAGTTTAGTTTTAAATAGTTAAATATTAATTTAGGAATAATCTTAAATAGTTAATATTTATAAAAATAGTTTTTCAATATTAAATATATAATTAAAATTATTATAAGTATTAAAATAATAAATAAAATAAAGAGTTTAAAAAATTAATTTTAGTTTTAGTAAATTAATAAATAATAAAAAATTATTAATTAAAAAATCTTTTGTTTATAAATAAATAGTTTTATATATATTATTAAATAACATCATATATTAATATCGTAATAAGAAAAAATATAAATTCATGTAATTTTTCTTAATTTAATCGATGTATTAGTTATTAACTATTTTACAGTTAATAACATAAAAGAAGTTTATAATTAATAAAAGAATTTATTAATAAAAGAAATTACTTTAATTTTATTTGTTTAAATTGTAGTGTTTTTTTTATTGTTATAATCTGTTTTTTTTATTGACGGATTCATTACATCTGTTCTTACTAGGGATTGGTTCGCCCATTTTGATGCCCTTAAAAAGCACCTTGTTAAAGCTAAAGACGATTTCAAAAAGTTTGGTGACCCTAAGAAAGCTTCTGGCCCTACTTTCCATATTAACGACATGGTTTGGTTGAAAAGGTATTATTTCACTAATGAACCTTCAAAAAATACTTTCCAATCAGTATCTCGGACCATTTAAAATCATAGAAGTGAGGGAAAGAATGAACTACCGGCTCGAACTACCAGAAAATCTTCATTTACATCCGGTATTTCATATCTCGCAGTTGGAGCCTTATACTGAAAGAGACAAAGGATTAAAGGAACCATCACCATAAAGGGAGCAATATAAGAATCTATAATTATTTTTAACAAAATAATTATATTTTCTTAGTTAAGTTATAATAAAGTTATAATAATATAACTTTATTTAGATCATATTACTCTCGTACACTTAATTACAATTAATAATTTATTTAATATTATATTAAATATTTATTTAATTTAGTATTAGAAAATTATTTAGATAAATAATTTTTATTCATTTAAATAATAATAATAATTTATTTAAACATTCATTTAGATATTAAATTTATTAGTTTAGTAATTTAGTTAAACTATGAAACTAAAACGTTACTCTGTATTGTATAATGTATTCTGTATTTTATAATGTATCTTATATTTTGTTTAATACATAATTTAATATTATTTATATATCGTTTTCCATGTAAATTCATATTTATATGGTCGAAATATCTTTTATTCTTATTCTTTTATTTTCGATCGTTAGATTAGATTAATCAATCAGTTAATTAAGGTTTTTTCCAATTACTTTATGGAAGTAATTGGTTTTACTTAATTAATGCGATGATCGATATGTATAGAATATCGATCAAAAGCTTATCTAGGTTTTTCTATCTAATCTTTTCCTAGATAAGAGATTTGTTAAGATTAGATAACACTTTTTTAATTATCCTTATTTTTTCAAAAAGTATAAATAAGGCTCTTGAGTTCTCTTTGAGAAATCAAGAGTTATTATTTTTTAAATTTATATATTTATTATAGTTTTATCTATTTATTTTTTATTTATTTAGTTATTTATTTAAATTATATAAATTAATTATTTATTTTATTATTAATTTATTTATTTATTAACTTTTAAAATGCAATAATATAATAATTAATAATAATTAATAATAATTAATAATAATAAATAATAATAAATAATAATAAATAATGAAATAATAATTAATAATAATAAATAATAATAAATAATAAATAATAATAATAAATAATAATAAATAATGAAATAATAAATAATGAAATAATAAATAATGAAATAATAAATAATGAAATAATAAATAATAATAATAAATAATAAATAATAATAAATAATAATAATAAATAATAATAAATAATAAATAATAATAATAATAATAATGACAATAATAATGATAGTAATAAAATTATTAATTATTAAAATAGAAGAAAATGAATATGATAGTGAATCTGATAATGAATTTTTAAATGAAAGAAAACTTAAATATATAAACAAGAAAAGATCACATAGCAATAATTCAGATGATTCAGATGAAGAAAATTTAACTTCCAGAAAAGAAAAATTACAATCAGAAAGTAATAAAAGATTTAGAATTTTAAATATTAAAACAAATATCCCAACAACGTATTAACAAGCTATTAATTCACCAGAAAGTGAAGAATGGAAAGAAGCAATAGATGACGAATTAAAAAATATGTACGACAACAATGTTATGAAAGTGGTAAAAAAACATACCAGCTGACGCAAATATAATCGGTACTAAATGGGTCTTTTGACGAAAAGGATAATAAGAAGAAAAAGGCAAGATTAGTGGCTCTTGGTTGTCAGCAAGTTGCTGGAGAAGATTTTATAGAGACATACTCCCCAACAGTCTAAGACTTACGGTCGCTATTGCATCAAAGTTCAACTGGGATTTGAAACAATTGGATATAAAAGCTGCTTACTTGAATGCAGATTTGGAAGAAAAGATTTATACAAAGATTCCTTATGGTGATAAAAAAGTTTAATACTAATAAATTCTGGCTACTTAAAAAAAGCTCTTTATGGTTTAAAACAAGCTGGAAGAATGTGGTATAACGAAATATCACATTACTTAGTAAGTATAGGTTTTAGAAAATACAAAACTGACAAATGTCTCTTTGGGAAATATAATAAAAATTATAAATTAACATGTTTACTAACATTATATGTAGATGATATTTTAATAACAGGAATTAAAAATGAAATAAACTATACAGTAGACAAATTAAAAAAATAAATATAAAATTCTAATGCAACTAAAATAATAGGTATAAATATTTATAAAACAAGTGATGGTTATAAAATAAAGCAGATAGATTATATTAATAAAATAATAGAAAAATATAATATGAAGAAAACAAAAGAAATAAAAACATCATGTAAGGAAAATTACAGAATATAAAAGAAATAATTCAAATTTAATAGATCCAAAAGAATATAAATCTTTACTTTGTGCGTTACTATATATCGCTGTAAAGTCAAGGCCTGATATAATGTTTTCTGTAAGTGAAGTCTCAAGAATATGTGAAAATCTAACAGAATCTGATTATAAAAATTTAATGAGCATCTTACAATATTTAAAAAGTACAAAAAATAAATCTATACATTATAATAAAAATAATAAATTTATCGGATACTCAGATTCAGGTTTTGCTAAAGATGAAAAGACCAGAAGATCTACAAGTGGATATATATATTTACTTGGAAAAAAGGCCTATTTCATGGAAATCTCAGTTACAGAAAAACGTAACTTTATCTACTGCTGAAGCTGAATTTATTAGTTTAACTGAATGTACTAAACAAGCTTTATGGTTCAAAAATTTATTTAAAGAAATATTTAATCAAGATATAAAATTTAAAATTATGGTAGATAATAAAACATGCATTGCAATTGCTCAAGATACAAATTCTAAAAGAAGATGTAAGCATATAGACTTAAGATATAAGTTTATTCAAGAAGAAATTATGAAAAACGAAATTGAATTAGAATACATTAATACTGAAAACATGTTAGCTGATCCATTAACGAAAAGTATCTCAGGAGTACAAATGACAAAATTTACAAATTTAATTTTCAAAGAATAATATTTCTTTAATTGTATATAATTTTTTTTTAAAAAAAAAAAAAAAAAAAAAAAAAAAAAAAAAAAAAAAAAACTTGTATATAATAATTAAAATATTATATAATACTTAATATAGGGGGAATGTTAAAGTTCAACATAATATTTAAACTTTTGTACATTAAAGTATTATAAATATTTATAATATTTGATTAAGTAATAATTTGTATGTAAAATATAAAAAGAAAATTTTTTTATGAAATTAATATTTTGAGTCTTTTAAATACTTTATTAAATCATATAAATAAATAAATAAATGAATAAATAATAAATAAAATTTAATTGAATAATAATACATTTTGTTTTGTTCACATCATATCTTATATTGACTCCTTAACAAGATATATTATAATGTTTTATTATATAAATGTATTTCTTTATTGCTATACGCTACATTATATGCTATTCTATTACATTATTATTAATATACTAATATTAATTATATTTAAAACTATTATTAAATATATTTAAATTATTTATTTTATTTTATTACTATTTAATAATTATTATAATAAACACTTTAAGTTTTGTAATTTCAAATTTTATTTATTATTTTTATTAATATTTTATTGTTTATTTATTATTATAGTTTACTATTTTTTAATAATTATTTTTTAATTATTTTTATAATATTTTTTACTACATAAATTTTAATTATATCACGATTTTATTTTATGTATTATTACATAAATGTTTTATATACGTCATACATGCGCAATATTACAATTTATATAATAATTGATTTCTTAACAATTTATAGCATTTATACATAAAATTTATATATGTTATTTTGTTTAATAACAAGAATAATATTCATATATAATTAAACCTTATTTCTAACAAATATCTATTAATTTAATAATAAATAAATTCTTAAAATTATATACATTATAAATTAATAATTTTTGTTAAATTATAATATATTACATAATAATATGTTAAATTATAATATGTTAAATTATAATATGTATTAAAAACAGAAAATATAAGGAAATAATAAAGTAAATCCTATCTATTGAAATATATATTAATTCAATATCATATAATAAAAAAAATTTTTTTCTTTTTTACCTTTTTTTTTTACCTTTTTTTTAATTATTAAATAGATATAAAAAAAAAAAAATTTAAACAAATATAATGCATACTCTATATAATAGATTAATCATTTAAATTAAATATAATTTTTATTTTCAATAGATTAATATGTTCGTCAATAAATAAATAAAAAATAAATAATAAAATGACGTCTAATTATTTCATAAAAAAGTTTTTTTTTTTTATAATATTTATATATAACTTCTTTAATATCACTGAATTCGTGTTATCAAAGAAATTATTAAAAAAATTGACGTATTTTCTTTTGTTTATTATGTACAATTTTTTTTTTTTTTTTTTGTAAAAAAATTCTTTTTAATTATTAATAAATAATAAATAATTTAATAATAAAAAAATAATTTATTTATTTATTTATGATAATTGTTAAGTATTAGTATATATATTTATTAAGTATTAAATTATACTTTTTAATTTAAATTATCAAAGTTTATAATTATTAAAGTTTATATAAATAATATAATAGTTTATATTATTTATATATTATTCATATTAAAATATTATTATATTCTTATTTATTATATTTATTTAGTATATATATTTCTTAAATATTAAATTATACTTAATTTAAATTATCAAAGTTTATAATTATTAAAGTTTATATATATAATATAATAGTTTATATTATTTATATATTATTCATATTAAAATATTATTATATTCTTATTTATTATATTTATACATATATATTTATTTATAATAATTATATATTATTAATACTTTACAGTATAATTCATATTAACTCTTATTCTTGTTTTTGTTTTTCTTTAGTAGAAATAATATTGTAATTATAAAATAATAAAATATTAATAAAAATTATTAATAACTCAAATACACTTATTAAACCAGCTACAACATAAAGAATATCACATTATTAGCAATATCATATGAGCATTATGCATAAAATATATATACTAAGCCTCATTAATTACAACTTTATTTGTATATAGTTTTTATGGTTTAATTAAATTTTATGATTGTTTTTGTTTTGTGTCTTTTCTGGTCTTTCAGAAATAAAAATTATATATGTGTATTATTATTAATTATAATAAATAAATAAAGATATTAAATAAATATATAATACGTATTATCTTCTTGATCCCACAACTTTGAACAATAATAAATAAAAATATTAATATTAAAAACATTAATATTAAAAACATTAATATTATTGGTGGTGAGAATGAATTTTTTTTTGTTTATATACATGTCAGAAATTATAAATTATTTAATACAAATTAATTTACATATGAAATACGTGATGTATTGATAATATATATAATGTAAATATTTAAATATTATAAGAATAAGCCACATTAAATTATATATATAAATATATTATAATGATAATATATGTGAAACTATTCTTAATTCATTATTCCTATTATTCTTAATTCATAATTACTGATTCTATACAAACTATTACTAAGAGATAAATATAATAATATTGAATTCATACATATTTGATTATAATAAATTAAATATATTAAAGATCATACATTTAAACCTAATTTACAATAATATATTATATATATATTATATATATATTATAAATAAGTTTTTAATTTAATTTTATTTTATTTTATTTAATTTTAATTTTTTAATTATTGAATATTTATTTGTATATCTTAAACTTTTTAAATCCAAAAATTTAAATAGTAGTAGAATTTAATTTTAAATGAAAAAGAAAAGATAAAAAAAAAAAAAATTAATAGTTTATTTTTTATTTTCTATAACTGTAGTTATAATTTTTTTTAAAAATAAAATAAAATAAATAATGAAGTAATATAAAAGAGTAAAGTATTAATAAAAATAAAATAAAATAAAATAAAATAAATAGTGAAGTAATATAAAAGAATAAAGTATTAATAAAAATAAAATAAAATAAAATAAAATAAAATAAAATAAAATAAAATAAAATGAAATGAAATAAAATAAAATAAAATAAAATAAAATAAAATAAAATAAAATAAAATAAAATAAAATAAAATAAAATAAAATAAAATAAATAGTAGTATATAAATATAAGTACAGATTGAATAAAATAAAATAAAATAAATAGTTGAAATATAAATATAAGTACAGATTGAATAAAATAAAATAAAATAAAATAAAATAAAATAAAATAAAATAAAATAAAATAAAATAAAATAAAATAAAATAAAATAAAATAAAATGAAATGAAATAAAATAAAATAAAATAAAATAAAATAAAATAAAATAAAATAAAATAAAATAAAATAAAATAAAATAAAATAAAATAAAATAAATAGTAGTATATAAATATAAGTACAGATTGAATAAAATAAAATAAAATAAATAGTTGAAATATAAATATAAGTACAGATTGAATAAAATAAAATAAAATAAAATAAAATAAAATAAAATAAAATAAAATAAAATAAAATAAAATAAAATAAAATAAAATAAAATAAAATAAAATAAAATAAAATAAAATAAAATAAAATAAAATAAAATAAAATAAAATAAAATAAAATAAAATAAAATAAAATAAAATAAAATAAAATAAAATAAAATAAAATAAAATAAAATAAAATAAAATAAAATAAAATAAAATAAATAAATAAAATAAAATAAAATAAAATAAAATAAAATAAAATAAAATAAAATAAAATAAAATAAAATAAAATAAAATAAAATAAAATAAAATAAAATAAAATAAAATAAAATAAAATAAAATAAAATAAAATAAAATAAATAAAATAAAATAAAATAAAATAAAATAAAATAAAATAAAATAAAATAAAATAAAATAAAATAAAATAAAATAAAATAAAATAAAATAAAATAAAATAAAATAAAATAAAATAAAATAAAATAAAATAAAATAAAATAAAATAAAATAAAATAAAATAAATAAAATAAAATAAAATAAAATAAAATAAAATAAAATAAAATAAAATAAAATAAAATAAAATAAAATAAAATAAAATAAATAGTAGAATAATGAATATAATTAAAGTACAGATTGAATAAAATAAAATAAAATAAAATGAAATAAAATAAAATAAAATAAAATAAAATAAAATAAAATAAAATAAAATAAAATAAAATAAAATAAAATAAAATAAAATAAAATAAAATAAAATAAAATAAAATAAAATAAAATAAAATAAAATAAAATAAAATAAAATAAAATAAAATAAAATAAAATAAAATAAAATAAAATAAAATAAAATAAAATAAAATAAAATAAAATAAAATAAAATAAAATAAAATAAATAGTAGAATAATGAATATAATTAAAGTACAGATTGAATAAAATAAAATAAAATAAAATGAAATAAAATAAAATAAAATAAAATAAAAAAAACAATAATTACAAAAAATATATTTAATATAGGAATAGTTAGTCTATTGAATAGGTAAAGAATTATATCATCATTTATTAATAATAAATGACTTAATTATAACATATATTAATTTTATGTATATTTATATTATAAAAAAAATTTTTTTTTTTTATTTTATTTAGGCAAGAAATTTCATTTAAATTAAAAATAAAAATCAAATATTTATTAGGTGTAATAAATTATATCACTATATTATATTATATTATATTAATTTATATTATATTATATAATATTATATTATATTACATTATATTATATTATAATAAATTAGATTAGATAGATTAGATTATAATATTCTTTCTATTTTTATCAAAAGTAAGATATAATATTTACATTCATTATTTATTTTAGTATTCATTTATTAATAATAATTAATAAGTTTTATTATTTATTATCTAATTTTTCATCGTATTCTATGAATGAATAATGGCGGTTAAGGATTAAATATATAAATAAATAAAAAAAGAATGTAGATAAATCTATATAATTAGCCTATTTTTATATTATTATTTATAATAAATTATCAATAACTATTATTTTATTATTATAATTATTATTTAATTAAAGGATGGATTATTTTTGAATCATAATCCTAATTTCAACTTAAAAAATACTACAATAACAATAAAAATTTAATTTTTATTGGTGGAATGAAGCTTCTTCCATAAAGAAAATTCTTTTTTCTTTCTTTCTTTTCGTTTCTTTTCTTTTTGTTCTTCTTCAACAACATATTTGAAAATTTAACAATTAAAATTTTATTTTTAATTAAAAATTATGATAAAATAATAATAAAATAATAATAATAATAATAATAATAAATAAAAGAATTCTTTTTTTTTTTTTTTTATTTTGTAATAAAATAATAATAAACTGTACTTCTCCAAAATAAAAATAAAAATAAATTTATTGCTATTATATATTCCATCAATAACAATTAATTGATTAAATATTACTTTAAAAATAAAAAAAAATAAATAAATAATATAATCTATAAATAATTTAACAAATATTCAATAGAATTAAAAAAAAAAAAAAAAGACACCTTTTTTTTTTATTATAATTATTATTTTATATAAAAAGATGATTAAAATGATTTATTTTAGCCATAAAAAAATTTTTAAAAAAATTATTTTATTTTTTAAAGGATATTTTTGTCAATAGAAAATAAATAGTTTCTGTATAAATAATTGTTGAAATACTTAGAAAATAGATATATTTTATATTTTATATTAATTAAATTTTATTTCATTTTATTTTTTTTTTTTTTTTTTTTTAAAGAAATAATTAAAGAAAAATGAATTTTTAATTTTAATTTAATATTAGAATTATTGCCTATCGTCATAAATAGTTCATCATTCTCTTCTTTCATGAATCATCTAATATTGACTATAAAGTCATACAATATAAATAATTTAAAAGAATTCTCAAAAAAAAAAAAAAAAGAATTCTCAAAAAAAAAAAAAAAGAATTCTCAAAAAAAAAAAAAAAAAAAAAAAAAATTATCTTCACTTTAAATCATTTGAAATAAACTCTATATTATATTGATTATATTGCAATATTTAGTTTTTTATAAAGTAATACGTATATTCTATTTTATTCCAATTTATATTATTTATATAAATTATATAAATTGGAATAAAGACAATTAAATTTAAAACTTTATTTTTTTTTTTAAAAAAAAAAAAAGAATAAATTAATAGTATACATAGATATATTAATAATTTATTAAAATATATTGAAATGGTATCTATATCAACTATTTTATATACTTATATTAATATTTATAGAATCAATATATTAAAGAATTATAATTTTTATAATTATTATTTCAATATATCTTATTTAATTTATTTTATTTTGAATATAAAATTTATTGTAAATTTTAAAAATTTTAATTAAATTTAATTAATAGTAATCTTTTTAATCATTATACAATTTGAATATTTGAATTGAATAGAATAAATAAAAATTGGATCTATTTTCTATGGAATGCTTTACATTAAAAATAAAATAATAATTTATATATGAATAAACACAATTAACAATATAAATATTACAATTTTCTTTTTTTTTATTTTATTTTATTTTATTTATTAATTTTCATCTTAACTTTAGAGTTTTAAAGAGAACTCTATGATTATTCAATAGTTTTAATATAAATATTCGCTTCATTTATTATTATATTTATAGTATATATCATTTTTTTTAAAAAAAAAAAATAAATTAAAAAAGAATGATTTTAGAGACTTTATTGAAAGCTGTAAGCTTTCTAATTTTATTTTTTATTTCAGAAGTATCAACCGAAACAGTTGGACAAAAATGTAAAAAAATTAAAAATGCCGTTAAAGATTATAATATTAATTGTGAAAAAAGTGAAATTGATGATGGAATTTGTGTGTTAGTATATATAAAATTTTTTTTATATAAATAAAAATTATATAAAAGAATTAGTAATAAAATTTTTAAATTGATTACTTTTTGTATTTATTTATTAAATAATTAATTAAATTTTATTTGAAAAATTTTAGAGAATTCAATTTCAAAACAGAAAAATTAGATGAAATTTTGGAAAGCATATCAACTTTTGATGATATTTCCCAATTGTAAGTTTTGATAATTTTTATAATATTATGCTATCATTGTAAAAAAAAAAAAAAAAAAAAAAAAAAAAAAAAAAAAAAAATTATAAAATAAAATTTTAAGAAAAAAAAAGAATAAAAAATTTTAATAATAAAAATTAAATATTGAATATATTGATAAAAAAATATTATTGATACTATTGAATATTTCATATTATGGATTATTAGGAGTTTTGTTTGCTATCATGGAAGAAGCGACAGATTTAAATTAGAGTTAAATAATAAAGATATAGAGGTTATAGCTAAATTTAATAATCTTAAAGTATTAGAGATAAGAAGTTGTATAATATCCGAAATTCCAAATATTAAACAACTTAATAATATTGAGGACCTTCGCATTATTAATAATGATGACTTAACAACTTTACCTGATTCTTTGGGTGAACTTTATAATCTTAAGAAATTGACTATATCAGATAATTATGAATTAAAAGAATTACCTGATAGTATTGGACAACTTAAAAATCTTAAAATATTTGATTTAAGTGATAATTCCGATTTTGAAAAATTACCTGAATCTATTTTTCAACTTAAAAACCTTGAGAAATTGTATTTAAATAAAAATAATTTAGAAAGTATTCCAGTTAGCATCTGTGGTCTATCAAATCTTAAAAATTTAGATATACGAGAAAATAATCTAAAATTACCGGATTGTATTAGCGAACTTAAAAATCTAGAGATATTGAATTTAAATGAAAATAATTTAGAAAGTATTCAAGATAGCATCTGTGGTCTATCAAATCTTAAAAATTTAAATTTAGATGAAAATCAATTAAAAGAATTACCGGATTGTATTGGCGAACTTAAAAATCTAGAGATGTTGAATTTGGCTGCTAATAATTTAGAAAGTATTCCTGATACCATTGGTAATCTATCTAATCTTAAATATTTAGTTATACGAGAAAATAATCTAAGGAAATTCCCTAAGAATATTGAAACTCTTACAAATCTTGCCACAATTAGTCTTTCTGATAATAAAATTGATGATTTCCTTCCTGATTCTTTAAATCAATTACCAAAACTTAAACAAATGTAAAATATTAATGCATTTATTTATTCCACATATTTAATGGTTTAATTATTATTATGATGATGATGATGATGATTATAATAAATAAATATATTTATCATTTATTATTTATACTAATAGTATAGTTCATTAAATATTAAATTTAATTGAATTATTTTTTTAATTATTTTTATTAAATATATATTAATGATAATATTTTAAATTTATTTTATTTAATAATTTATTTATAAACTTATTTATTTAATGTAGTTATTTAGATGATAATATTAATATAAAAGGAAAAACATTGATTAATGATAGTCTTAATGAGGAAGATAGTGAATGTAAATATTCTGATGATTATGATTTATGTATGGCTAAAGATATAAAATGCCTTCATCAAAATTCGGATGGTTATAACTTTAAACCTTGTACTGATAATAATAAAGAAGAAGAAAATAAGGAAGATATAAATGATAATAAAGAAAATAATAATACGAAAAAGGATCTCCATACTCTTGAAGAAGATTGTAAAAAATTTGAAGATTATGTTTCGGAAACAAAAGAATCTTTAAATTTAAGAAATAGTTATTGTAATGTTAATAAAAAGGAAACTGGAATTGAATGGTAAGTAAAAAGAAGATTTAATTTATATTATAATAATTAAATACCATTAAATAAGTTTTTTTTTTTTTTTTTTTTTTTTTTTTTTTTTTAAAAAAGTCATATTAACATTAATATATTTATTTTTCACTATTTTTTATGATTTATTTAGCTTTATTTCATGTGATATTTTTGAAGAACAAGATAAAGTAGAAAAAATATATGAATATATTTCTTTTTTTACAACTTTAATAACATTGTAAGTCATTCTGATACTTATAACACTATTTATTATAAAAAAATTAATTATAATCAATTTTTTAAGACAATAAAAAAATTAAAAAAAAATTATTATTTAACACTGATAATTTCTTATTTTTTTTGAATTTTTAAATAGAGAAATTCATTATTGTGAAATAAAACAGGAACAATTTGATCATATTTCTAAAATTTCTAGTCTTGAAAAATTAATGATTGAAGAAAGCTCACTCGTTCTCACTGAAAATATTAGTCAATTAAAAAATTTAAAAGAATTGATCTTAAGGGATGATCAAATATCAACTATTCCTAAATCTATCGGTAATCTTCAAAATCTTACAGTATTATGCATATCAGGAAATGGTAAATTATCACCACTTCCTGATTCTATTGGTAATTTAAAAAATCTTAAAGAATTAAACCTATCCACAAATCATTTATCATCTCTTCCTGAATCCATTAGTAATCTTCAAAATCTTAAAATATTAAACGTAATGGAAAATCAATTATCTACTTTTCCTGATTCTATAACTAATCTTCAAAATCTTAAAGAATTAAACCTAGGAGCAAATCAATTATCATCTCTTCCTGATGCCATCAAGAATCTTCAAAATCTTAACAAATTTATATTAGGGTCTAATAAATTCAAAACAATTTCTGACGTCATAGGAAATCTTAAAAATCTTGAAATTTTATCCATAGAATTTAATCAATTATCATCTCTACCGGATGCCATAGGTAATCTTCAAAATCTTAAAAGGTTATCTTTAGGATTTAATAAATTTTCAAAATTACCTGATAGTATTGGTCAACTTAAAAATCTTGAGACATTAGATTTAATGGATAATCAATTAACCTCCCTTCCTGAAACGATTAGTGGGCTTCAAAATTTAAAGGAATTAGAATTATACTCAAATAGCTTTACAAAATTCCCTAAAAATTTAGAAACACTTTCCAATCTTGTTAATCTTAGTCTTGGTGAAAGTAAAATTGATGATGTTCTTCCAGAATCCTTAAATCAATTGAAAAAACTTGAAACAATGTAAAAAGAAAAAAATTATTCAAATATTATACATAATTGAATTTAATTAAAAAAATTTTTTTAAATATATATATATATATAATTTTTTTTAATTAATTTATCTTTATTAATTTTTTAAATTTTTTTTTTTTTTTTTTTTTTTTTTTTTTTTTTTCATTTGAATGATTTTATTATTTTAAATTAAATTAAAAAATATAAATAAACTTAATTATTGATAATATTTTTTTTTATTTATTTAGAAATTTAGAAGATAATGTTAATATAAAAGGAAAAACATTAACCAATGACAGTCTTGAATCATGTTATTATTCTGATAAATATGATTTATGTATAGCTAAAGATATAGAATGTGTTAGTAATTATGAATTTAAATTATGTACTGAGAATGAAAATGAAGAAGAAATAAAACAAGAAATTAATAATAATAATAATAAAGAAGATAAGGATGAAAAGAACGATAAAGATAAAAAGAATGATAAGGATGATATAAATAATAATAAAGATTCTAAAAAAGATGAAAAGGATGACAAGAAAGATGACAAGAATACTAAAAATGATGAACAAGAAAAAGGAGAAAAGAAGAATGATCAAAAAGAAAATAAAGATTCCAAAAAAGATGAAAAGGATGACAAGAAAGATGACAAGAATACTAAAAATGATGAACAAGAAAAAGGAGAAAAGAAGAATGATCAAAAAGAAAATAAAGATTCCAAAAAAGATGACCAAGAAACTAAGGATGAAAAAGGATATAATACTTTAGAATCTGATAATGAATCTGAAGTTGAAACTGAAATTGAATCAGATGTAGTTTCTGATGATGAAGAAGATTTCATTAGTACTAATTATCAATGTGGTAAAGGAAAAGGAAAATGTCCTCATCATCAATGTTGTAGTAAATATGGTTGGTGTGGATACAGTAAAAGTCATTGTGCGGTCACGAACGGTTGTCAATCTAAGTATGGTATTTGTGATGATACCATTATTTTTGTGAAAGGACGTTGTGGAGGAGAATATGGATCTTGTCCTTCAGGTCAATGTTGTAGTAAATATGGATGGTGCGGTGAAAGTCAAGGCTATTGTGGTAAAGGATGTCAATCTGCCTTTGGAAAATGTCATTAAAGTGTGAAATAATATAAATTAATATTATTTTTTTTTATTTTATTTTATTTTATTTTATTTTATTTTTATTTTTTTTATTTTTAGTACTGTAATTTTTATTAAAAACTTAAAAAGTTTAAAAAAAATATATATTTTTATGTAAATGAAATTATATCTTTAAATAATAATTATAAATATATATCAATATATTTATTTATTTTTATTTTATTTTAAAAAATATATTTTATAATTTATTTATTTTTATTAATTATTTTATTTTATATTTTAAAAAAAAATTTATTAATTATTTTAATTTATTTTTTAAAAAAAAATTTTTTTTATTAATTATTTTATTTTATATTTTAAAAAAAATTTTTTTATAAAGAGATGATCTATTATTTTTTCTAAAAGTAATCAATAAAAAATATGTAATGTAAAAAAATAAAATAAAAAATAAAAATAACAAATAACAAATAAATAAACATAAATAAGTAAAAAAAAAAAAATTATTTTAAAAAATTCTTTTTTTTTTTTTTAAAAAAAAAAAAAAAAAAAAAAAAAATGTTATTTTAAAAAATTCTTTATTTTTTTTTAAAAAAAAAAAAAAAAAAGTTATTTAAAAAAATTCTTTATTTTTTTTTAAAAAAAAAAAAAAAAACATGTTTTTTCCATATAAAATTTTATAAATTTATACTTTTTACTATATATATTTTTAATTAATAAAAACTAAGAAGTGAATTCTATTCCGCCCTAAAAAAAAAAAAAAAAAAAAAAAAAAACAATGAATAAATAGGTGTATATTGAAGAAATATCATTGTCAGCTAAGTGTGCTTTGTCTCAAGTCAAGTGTTTTGATAAATGGGAAGATTCAAATTGTATTATTTTCTTATTTAGTTAATAATATTCCAAAATCTAGAAAATATACATGAACGGAAAAAAGTAGAACTCTTAAAGGTAAACTAGAGAAAAGAGGTAATAACGATAATAAAATCAAGGATTTTTATTGGAAAAGAGATATGAAAATCAATTCTATTAAAGCTGAATTTTATGACAAAAACAAATTCGAAGAAAAATCAAAATTTATAAAACTTTGTTATGAATATCCTGATCTTTCATATGGTTTCTATTGGCTATTGAGAGCACGAAGCGGATATAGATTAGATGCTAGAATTGCTAAAGCTGCAAAAATAATAGATCAAATGTGTCCTAATTTTTTTGTCCCTGTTGTAAAAGTAATAAACAATGGATAAGGCATTGATTAATTGATTGTCCTTTTTTCAATCATATTCGTAGTAAAGGTAATGATAAAATTTTTATTTTTATATAATGCTTTTAACCATGGCAACCTAACAAATAATATTGTTAATAGTAATAATGATAATAGCAACAGTAATAATAGTAATAGTAATAATAGTTATAGTAATAATAGTAATAGTAATAATAGTAATAGTAATAATAGTAATAGTAATAATAGTAATAGTAATAATAGTAATAGTAATAATAGTTATAGTAATATTAGTAATAGTATTATTAGTAATGTTAGTAATAGTATTGAAAATAATGTGTATGTTGATTCTAATGTGTGTGAAAAAGTGTTTAATTTCCTTCTTGGAGGTCGAAGTATTAATAACAGTACAAGGATATGGAAAGATCTATTTAAGTGCTAGATGAAATCAGGTGCTTATTCTGATACTCCATTCTTGGTGGTTACTGCGGCTCTTCTTCAATCGATTTATACCTATTGCTATTGGCTAGCAATGGTCTCTTTGTTCAATAGGTTCAAATCGAATCGTACTACTACTACCAAGAGCGTCAATGCTGAAGAAACAGTAGGACAGGCCAGAAGGGCTAGCGCAACCAATGAAGATCATAATTTTCATATCTTAAAAATTATGATTAACATTGCGAAGTCATTAATTAATTATTATACTACAGTATAATAATGCCCTTGTGAAGTCTTACAGATATTAATTAAATGAAACTAGAATATATCATACTATTATTTTATTTTATTTTTTTTTTTTTTTTTTTTTTTTGTTTTTTTGTTTTGATTATTTTTTTATTTTTTTTTTCTTTTTATTACATGTATTTTTTTTTTCAAATATTTAATTAATAAAGATGAAACAAGTTTGCTGCCGTTAAAAAAAAAAAAAAAAAAAAAAATTGAAGAAATATATTTTTATTTCGTTTATTCTTAGTCTTGTTATATATTATACTCCTCTCTTTGGTTCAAATACCCCAATAATGTGGACTGTTTTTCCAAGTCTATGGAGGGTTGATGGAAAAGAAATAACCTATATCAGGTCAGGTGTACTAATTACAGCTTTCTGTGATTCTGATAATAATAGATGGTTATCCTTTCTAATGTGGCTTCTAGTACAAAGAGAGAAAACTGGAATACTGGAAGACTGTAGAAAGTGAACTTGATGTTTTATATTGTTTTAAACTGGATATGTAGTAACATTGGAGTTTGTATAATTAATAATATCATGCAGTTTCTACATATTATCATTGTAATGAATCTATTGTATTTTTTTTTTACTTTAGCATTATTTTGTATATGTATTTTTTTTATAGTATTATTTATACTTTCATGTAGCTATTGTAAAATGGAAATGTAGGAGATCGATTCACTCCAAAGCTTAGTGTTTAAGACAGTATTTAACGGATGGGAATCTTTTTTATTGTCTTTCTCTACTAATATTTTTTCTTTTTTAAATATACTTTTAGCTAATTTATGATTATTCAACAAAAAATTTTTTAACATCTTAAAGAGCTTTATTAATTGAAAGAATTACAATCTGTCAAAAGATAAAAAGAAACGATTATTCATTTTAACAGTATATACAAGTAATTTTGTATCAATAAATTTCTAATCCTTGTGTAAATTTATAAATATTATATCAGTAATACTGGATAAAATCAATTATTTACAAAAACTAAAAGCTATTAAATCATCAAGAACAATTATATATTTCAAGCTTTCATATATTCAACACCAACATTTTTTTTTATACTATTTAAAGGGAATTTACTTTTTTCTTTTATTTTTTATTTTATTTTATTATATATATATTAAAAAAAAAATTTTTTATCTATTTTTTATTATTATTTTTATATTTTATTTTATTCTTTTTTTATTTTATTTTTTAGGCTTTCTTGAAATGGATAATACTTCTTCAAAGTCAGCAACTATACCTGTTTTGAGGCGAGGCCTTCGAAGATACGATATTAAGAATAAAGATTTCATTCTTATCTTTATTCATGATCTTCAATCATGGTCTATTAGTAAACTTTAGGAATTTCTTAGTAAACGTATTTCCAATTGCAATGAAATATGGAAAATTACTTAATTTTAAGGATAAACTATGATAAAACCACTTATTACCTAAATATATTTTATTTCTTCTTACCCATTGCCTTCCAATCAATAAAATTAATTGGATCCAAACCAACAAAATCCGAACTTTCAGTAAAGTTATGAAATTTAACAACAAATTTTCTTCTTTTGTTTTGAAACTAAATCAATGGTTAAAGATTTTCTTTATAGTAATATTTATTCACCGTCTACTCAGTTCTTTAATCTTTGTGTCACTTGGAACATTAATGATGAAATGATGAAAAACGTTGTTGGTATTAGATACTTTAATGAAATTTTTAAACCCATCTGTATTTGCTTGCGTGAGGTCGGTAATAGCCAATACCTTAATGTACATTCAAATGATTACCCATTTCTTTGTCACTATAATACAATTTTTACGAAAAACTAATTCAAATATACCTTGGTATGAGAGGTCTTAGTATAAGTGTTACATCGTTCTTGTTCATTTTCTCCTGATCCCTTTGAATATAAGTATATCATTTCTGTTAACATCACTTCTTTTTTGGGGGAATTAAATGCATGCACTATGGTAATATTTATGTTCCTACGGTCTCTCATAAGGAAGAAAGAAAGAATACCTTTTCAGAAATTACTAATTGGATAAAGAAACATACTAATACACCTTCTATTCTTGTAGGTGACTTTAATATGTCTAAATCCCAAAACGATCATTTTCAGTTAATTCTAATTGTGAATTTAGGACATCATCAATTTCTTTTTGTGTACAACTATTTATCTCAGAAATATTATCGCATGTATTGGGTTGATAGCATGAGATAGGAGTTCCATCCACAAAACATTTATATATTTTATGTTTACCAAAATTTATAAATTTTACATCTAAATTAGGATTATATGAAATATCACTTTAAATTATATATATATTATAATAATAATATATAAAATATTGAAAAAAAAAATAAATAAATAAAATTAAAAACAATTAAGAATTTTTAGTTTATGAAAAATGCATTATTATTATTAACTATTATGATTATAATTATTATTATTATCATAATAGTTAATAATTATAATCATAATAGTTAAAACTTACAATACATCTAAATTGTATAATTTAAATATTCCACTTTGCAAATCTTATAATCCATTATTTCTTAAATATCTATATATATATATATATTTTATAAATACAAATTAATAAATAGAATTTTTAAAAATTATTGTAATCATAATTTAAAAATTAAAAATATTTATTATTATATTTCTATTTATAATTTTAAATATTCTTTATTATTTATATATCTAAATAATATTTTTGCAAATTATCAAAAATTTATAAATATAATAATTTTAATTCTTTTTTTTTAATTATAATAAAATATACAGATATAATATTATTATTTTTAATTATTATATATAACTTTAATTTTTTTTATTTGCTTATTATACTTACAATTCTTTTAAATATATTAATTTAAATAAATTACTAGGTAATTCTTTTATACTTAATCCAGATAAATTCCTAATTTATATAAATTTTTTTTTTTTTTTTAATTTATTTTTATGACAAAATAGTAAAATAAATTTACTTTAGAAATATTTATATTTATGTAAAGTAAAAATATACTCATTAGATATTACAAATCTTCAAGAGATTCCAGTTGTTCAATTGATTATGGAATATTTTTTATATTCTTATTATTTTCTAAAGACTTTTTTATTATAAATATTATTATAATAATTTAAATTAAAAATTATTTATTAAAAATTAAAGAAAGTATAATAATGATCATAAAGATAAAAAATACTAACTATAATATAAATACATACAATATTTTTAAATTTTCGAAAATAGTGAGATTATTAAATATATTATCATTAAATTGATTATTATTTAAAATTCTAAATAATTATAATAATAATTATATTAATGTAATGAATTTTATTATCATTTATTGACGTTATAATTATTATTAATGGTTAAGTAATATTTTATATTATATTCAATATAATATTAATTTTTAATGATTTATACTTAACAAACTATTTAAATTCTTATATTTGGTAATATTATCAACAAATTCTTTTCTATTAAGAATTCTATAAATTTATTATAATAAGATTAAAAAAAAATTAATTAAAATATATATAAACATATATATATTTAATAATATAATAAAAATTTGTAATAATCAATTTTATGTTAATATATACCTATCTTCTTTTAAATGATTTTCATGTTCAGTATATATTGAATTCAGTTTATTATTACTAACATTTCTAATAATTTTATATTTTATAATATAAAATTTTTAAATAGTATTATTTTTTTGTTTATAAATAATTTATAAATTTATATTTTTTTAATCAATAAAATAATAATATATACATGTATTTCATAGTTTTTAGTATATATAATGTATCAGTCAACTCATACTCAATTTCTCTTTTAATAAATAAATATATAAAAATATAATTTAATTATATTAAACATTAATTATATATAATATAAATAAAAAAAAAGTTTAGTATATATAAATAAGTATATAATAATATTAAAATTATTATAATAATTAATATAATTAATATAATTAATATAAATTATTATTATTATTATTTTATTAACAAAAATATATTAATAAAATTACAATATTTTTAAGTTCGGTAAATTGGTAAGGAAATTCAGTTATTAAATTTTCACTCAAAGTACTAAATTTAATGATCATATTTATATCAAAATGTTATATTAAATTAAAATGTTAAATATAATTATATTGAATTAATTATTTATATATATAATTTTTTTTTAAATAAAATAAAATAAAATACAATAAAAAAAAAATAAAATAAAATAAAAAAATAAATTAAAATAAAATAAATAGTAGAATAATGAATATAATTAAAGTTCAGATTGAATAAAATAAAATAAAATAAAATAAAATAAAATAAAATAAAATAAAATAAATAGTAGAATAAAGAATATAATTAAAGTACAGATTGAATAAAATAAAATAAAATAAAATAAAATAAAATAAAATAAAATAAAATAAAATAAAATAAAATAAATAGTAGAATAAAGAATATAATTAAAGTACAGATTGAATAAAATAAAATAAAATAAAATAAAATAGTAGAATAATTAATATAATTAAAGTACAGATTGAATAAAATAAAATAAAATAAAATAGTAGTTGAAGATATTTTCCTATATATCAAAATATAAATATATTTAAATTTTTATATCTATTAGAATTTTTTTTTTTTAAAAAAAAAATAATATAAAAATATTATATTAATAATGGTATATTTTGATTATTATTTACAAATATTTTAAAGATGGCAATTCGAAAAATATTTCTGGTAATTTATTTATATTATAATTATCCAGTTCTCTATATATAATATTATTTAATTCAATTTTCAAAATATATTAATAAATAAATAAATAAATAAATAAATATAAAATAAATAAAAAATGATTAAATAAAGAATGATTAATATATATATATATATATATATTTATTTTTTTACAAATATTCAAGATTGGTAAGAAGTGGAAAATTATCAATATCAGATATATTTGAAAGTGAAGAGAAAGTTCTATTGCTATATATTATTATTATTATTATTTGTCGAAAATTAATGATAAAAATATTCAATAAAATTACTAATAATAATAATAATATGTATATATATAAAATATATAAAATATATTTAATTGGTTAAAATATTTCTAATGAAATAATTAAAATATGGAATAGTTACAAATTTAGAGAAATTATATTTCCATTTTCATCCAATATTATTTTCATTATCAAATTTTGGATATACATCATCACAAAGAGTTCTATTTAAAAATTTATTTAATTTTTCACAATCTTGAGATACCATTCTATCACATGTAATTTGATTAAATACTTCCATAGCATCATTTTCACCACAAACCCTGTAAATGTTAAATCCAAGAATATAATTCTCGCAAATATTTGCACCATTATTATAACAATCAATATAAGTATTGTTAAATGAACAATATGTCACTTTACCACCTTGAAATTGAATATTGAATAATATATGAAAAAGAAATTATTTCAAATATTATTATTGACAGAATAGATATAAATTTAAAATTTACACTTAATTACGTTTCTATTACATATCAGATCAATTTAAATATACAAATGGAAACTCTAATTAATATATAATTTAGTTAGAGTTAAATGAATGACAAGTAACACTAATATTTAATAGTTATAAACAAAATCAAAACAAAATCGAATACCAAAATCGAATAGAAGTGGTGTAGATTAAATTTATAAAATATTTGACAAAGTATATTCCATGTAATAAATTATACTTTAAATAATTCAAATTAATTATAAAAAAATATATATATATATATATATATATAATAAAAATAAAAAAAAATAAAAAAAATAAAAAAAATAAAAAAAAAAAAAAATAAGAAAAATAAAAAAAATAAAAAAAAAAAAAAATAAGAAAAATAAAAAAAATAAAAAAAAAAAAAAATAAGAAAAATAAAAAAAATAAAAAAAAAAAAAAATAAGAAAAATAAAAAAAATAAAAAAAAATAAAAAATATAAAAATATGAAGTACAGATAAAATAAAACAAAATAAAATACTTTTTATAAATATTATTTATAATATAAATGTATTTTTATTAAAATATAAATTCTTATTCACCAATTTAATTATTTTTTTTTATTTTATTTCCGATGTGTACCGCCCTTTGCGGGAATATTGAGGTAGTCACAATACTTCCATATAAGCGAAAATGTCCCTCCTGGACAGCCTTACTGAGCATTCAGCATTGACATTCTGAAATGAATATTATTACTGAAAATTTTTGAGTGGCCTTTTTCTTGGAGTACTTCTACAATTCATAACTTCCCCTTTAAAATGGGACCAGTATAACCCTAACTCAATGAGATTCGTTCTAACTCCCTCAGCATATGCATAAACGTTAGAAAGATTGCAATTTAGTAGAATATATGTACATGGACTCATGAAATCATGTACCTAAATGATAATAATTCCTTCCTAAATATTATTATTTGACAGTACTTTCGCAACCCTCTCAGGCCAACAGCTAGGGTATTCAGAATAATATTTATATATATAACCCTAACCACCATATTCCCGTAAAAACCGATTGTAAGGAAAACCTGAAAAATGGTCATAGGGCGGGATCGAACCAGGATCCTTACATACTCTAGCCTACAGACTAACAGCAAGGACAGAACCTTGGTTCCAATTTAGTTACTACTGAATTATAAATGCTAAATAAAATGTTTAATTTCCTTAAATGATAATATTTAATACATTTATTATAATATATATATAACTATAATATGTAATCTTAGTTTATTTTAAACAATATATTATTGTTATCAAATGTATGTTAATTAGAGTTAGATTATATACTAATTGACGAATGTTTTAAATATTACTGTTTATAGAATAAATACACTTTATTTTATTTTAAACAATTATAAATTTTTAAATATACAACAAATTAAAAAAAGCATTAAATTTAATTTAATTCTATTTGATTTCAAAGCAAATAAATCATTGGAATTTTAAAAGTTTATTATTTTCTTTAATTTGACATTATTATATAAATTAAGTTTTGAAAATGTTAGGAATATTACTAACAATAATAAGCAATTACAATATTATATTAATATTAATAAGTAATCTAAGTATTAATATTGAAATATTTCTTTATAAATAATAAATATATATAGCTATTAACTTAGGAATGATATTTAATTAGTACAACCTACATCTTACATATATAAATATGTTTAATTTACAATATTTAAAATTTATACTAATTTTATTTAAATTATTTATTATTTTATATAATAATAAATATATATTATATATATACTTTTATATAAAATTAATATTAACCTTTGTGTTTTTATGTTTAGATCCAATTATATTATCATTTATATATTTTATTTAAGTTGTTTATTTTAGTGATTTTTCCTTATCTATTAAAAGTATAAATTATTAAGCCACTTAGGTTGACTTACTTTTTTCTTAAGTTTTTAATAATAATTAAATCTATATATTTATTTTGCTTTACTATATTATGTTTAAATATAGGTATTTTCATGGATATTACATTAATTTAAACAATTATAATATATGTTAGTAAATTTCTACAATGAACTTTACTAATTGTCAATATTTACTTTAATTCCATATTATTATTTACTTGTATAGATACTTTATTTAATTTTCTCCATAATTTTAAAAATAACATTATAATTTAGTAAATCGATGATAGTATTATTACATTAAAGAGAAATTATTATATAGTAACAAGAAATAGGTTTATCGTTAATACACTAAGTTCAAAGCTAAGACTTATAAGAAAAATAAATTTGAGAAAATATAAGCTACCTAAAGCTCAATTTTAAGTATCCTGAATATAGCATTGGTTTACGATGGATACTTCGTACCAAATGTGGATATAAATTTAATGCTCCTGTCACCAAAGCCGCCAATATGATTGAAAACGACTGTCCAGAACGATGTCCTTGTTGTTATAGAAAAAATAGTAATACTCGATTGGAACATTGGTTTTCTAAATGCTATCTTTTACGTGAATTTCGAATGAAATATTTTATGGATATTGAAAAACTTTATGAAAAATTGTTTGTTACTAGAAAATATTGTCCAATATCAAATAGTAATGTAAACACTATTATCTTAGATATGAACAATATAGAATCAAGTATTGATTCTGATGGTAGTAACAAAGAGTATAATATTAATAATAATAACAGTAGAAATAATACTGTTTATAATAGAAATAGTTTTGAAAGTGAAAATAATAGTATCCATACTAATAATGCAGTAAAATAGGTCAATCGGTGAAAACGTGCTAATATTATTAATTTTCTAAATAATGAGTATGTAAATATATATATGATGTGGTAGCTACTACATAAACTTCCTTCTTGGTGGAAGAGATGCAGATATTATTAATTTAAAATATAAAAAGGAATGGGATGTTTTGGTTAAGAACCGAATCATTTCTGGTTGATTATTCTAAAACACTTATTCTTGATGCTATTTGCTACTCCTCTTTACAGAAATAATGCCTAGGGCTAGTACTAGACAAGGGTTGCTCTTCCGACGGTATAAGTGCAAACTAACCAGAAGTGTCAACGTTGAAAATGCATTAAGACAAGTTAGCAGGGTCAATACCTCTAAAGGAGAAGATCATAATTTCTTTTATTGTCGATTCAAACCTTAATCTGGAAAAAGAATTCTCTTTAAAGAGAAATCTTATTATCTTTGAGGTGAGGTTCGTTTCCTGTGAATATTTTTCTAAATTTATTTAAAAACTTAATTTTGAATATTACTTTTATTTCACATTGCTATTTTAAATATTATCATGTTCTAATTGGACAAATAATATTTATTTTTTTTAATAGAATGTTATTTTTATAAAAATAAAAAATAATTTTAATACAATTACTAAAAATACTTAAAAAAGAAATATTTTTTTTTATTTATTATTGGTTATTTGTTTATTTATATTACAACTGCCAACCATACAGAGGGACCTTAGTATTTCGGTATATTAATTGAATTTATCTGAGTCAGGTGTGTGAACACCTTAACCTTGTTGAATGTATAATGGGTAATTTATAAGTTAATTACTGCTTCCCAACAGTATATATAACTTATATATATGTCAGAGGCTAACATGTCGTAGTATTAACCCTTTTCACAAATACCCTATTAAACCACTCACAATATAGAAGCTATACTCGATTCGTCAGTTTCAATAGGTTAAATTTATTATTCAAAAGTATTAGCTTGTTCTTTATCACAAAGTTCTTTTTCCTTTTCTTTTTCTTTATTAATTAAATGTTGTGCAAGTATTGAAGAGCGGACCTAACTCTGAGTTTGTTTTTGCTTTGAGTTTTCTATTAATTAATTTTCTTTTTCTTTCTTAATTCAGGCGTTATGATTGGTCTTGGATTGTCTTTAAGACTGCGATGAATTTTCTTTTCTTTACTAGATCATAGTTTACCAATATCTTTTTTTTTTCATTTAATTTTAGCACAATAAATATTTCATTTTCTTATAAGTCAGATTCTTCATTATGAAATACTTTTTCATTTTCTGATTCTAATTCTATACTTCGAACTTCTTGATATTGATCTTGTTGTGTCTCTTCTTCAAAATTATTTGAAATTTGATTGAAATAATTTAATTGACAATGGGTGTGTTTCTTCTCCTTTTTAGTGATTTAAATTTTTATTTTCATAGTATTCTTGGTAATTTTTTTCAACAACAACTTTTGAGTTTAGGACATTTATTCTGGAAATGACCCTTTTCCTTACAGTAGAAACTCATATTAATAGTTAAGTTTTTCATTCGTTTGGTTATATTATCAACATCAGGATCTTTTATTGGCTTTTTTGGTTCTGAAAAGGATTTCTCTTTAAATTTTTTTAATAAAATTGGAAGACTTAATTTCATTTAAATTAAATTTAAATGAAATTTAAAATTGTATTAATTATATAAATTTGGATAAATTTATAAATTGAATTATTATTTTATTTTATTAAATTATTATATTTTATATTATTTATTATTTTTTTTTCATTGAATTTTTTATATATAGATAGGTCATGAAGGTCATTATAAAACTTATCAATGGCTTTGAAAAAGTTATTGTTGGAATAATATGGTAATGGATATTAAAAGAGTGGTACAAAATTGTAATAAATATCAGTTAAATAGCTCACAATAATATCCAGAAACTAACGAAAGAATCCCAATTAAGTTAGAAGGTCATTTAAACGTTTGGGTTTAGATATTATTGGACCTTTAATTAAAACTAAAAATAATAACCAATGTATTATTGAAACAGTAGTTACTTTACTAAATTAGTTGAAACAGAGCCTACAGAAAAAATAGCATTAAATGATATAACAAAGTTCTTAATTAATGTTTTTACTCAATATGGTGTACATTATAATTACAACTGATAATGGTGTTCAGTTTACTTAAAATATGACCAAGATATTTTTAGATCTCTATGATGTCTATGTGAAATTTACCTTTACATATCATTCGGAAAGTAATGGACTTGAGAAAAATCGTAATAAAGAAATTGGTAAATTATTATGGTTGTTTGGTTTTATGAATAAGGATTGGGATAAAGTATTTCTATTCGCTTTGTGAGCTCTTAGAACTACTTAAAATAAAGTAACAAAACATTTGAGTTTTGAATTAGTGTATAGTAGGAAGGATCAGCAACCTTTTGATATTACTGCTAAACCTACCAAAGATATTAATAAGTTATCGAATGAACTATTGCTTGAAATTTTTATTAATCATTATCGATGGACTCTGAAAGCAGAGGAAAACTTTAACAAAGACTAGTATAAAAATTTATATTCAAATTATATAATTTTATTAAAAATTTATTTTAAAAATTAATTAAATAGTATTATAAAATTTAAAATAATTAACTATTATTTTATTTCAAATATAATTTATTTACTTATTTTATTATATAAAATTATTTAACTTGAATAACTAATTTTCATATATAATAAATATAAATAAAAATTATTTTATATATATTTATTATATATTTAATCCTAATTAAATCATACTTTATTATTATTTTATTATATTTATAAAAATAAGATTAACACAAAAATGAATTATTGATATAATTTAATAATTCTATATAAACTATTTAATTTTAAATAATTAATTATAATTTAAATTCGAAAGAGTATATAAATATTACTTAAATTTCATAATACCAAGCTATGTATTAATAAAAACAGCAATTAATTATTAATAAAAAATATTGATTATTAAAAAAATTATAATAAATAAAATAATAAAAAAAAATAAATATATTAAAACATGATAATTATTTCCCTACCTGTATAGTTAATTTTTTATCCAAAACCTGAGTCTATAATATTGTAAAGGTAAGTTTTCTATTGAACTAAAATAAAGTAATATAAAATAAAATAAATATTTTAAATATAAATATAAAGTACAAATTGAATAAAATAAAATAAAATAATATAAAATAAAATAAAATAAATATTTTAAATATAAATATAAAGTACAGATTGAATAAAATAAAATAAAATAAAATAAAATAAAATAAAATAAAATAAAATAAAATAAAATAAAATAAAATAAAATAAAATAAAATAAAATAAAATAAAATAAAATAAAATAAAATAAATGGATTATCTAGTCTAGTGGACAAACATGATCCATTTCTTCGTCTAAGAAATTGTATATATTAATTCTTCGCCATCAATATTCTCAATATTTATTTTATTATTCATTGAAATATCTTCAATCCTATTTACAACATTATTTTCAACATCATTTTCATTCTTCATAATTACTAAATTAATTAATTCTCCATCAAATATCATTAGGGAATTCATCTGATCTATTTATTTCATCCATGTTTTCAATCACATCCCATAGTTTGGAAATTATAATTTTGTAGTAATGCCTTTCGGTTTCACTAGTACTCCGGCTACGTTTCAACGGGGAAATAAATAGGATATTTTTTCCCTTAATTGGAAAGTGTATGTTTCTGTATTTCGAGAGGTGAAAATTGATAGTCAAAACGTGTCACAAGTGTCAAGTTTTCCGTCCAAGACCATATCCAAAGGACTCCTAAAAGTATATCTACCCCGGCAGAAGCACCATTTCTACGGGTTGGACCGAATTAATTGGATATCTATATATTGCAAAAAGGAACAATCAATACATACAAAGTAGTGTTAGTAGACTATTTTACGGAATGGGTTGAAGCCAAACCTCTTCAAAAGACAGAATCTACGGATAATATCGACTTTATCGCAGAAGTGTTTAATCGTCATGAAATACCTGAAATACTTATAACAGACAATGAAACACAGTTTGTATCTACTTAAACAAAAGGATTCTTGGATTTATACAACATTTACATAAAAACCGCAATATCCTACCACCCTGAGACTAACGGCAAAATGGAAAATAGGAACAAGGAAATTGGCATATATTTACGTTTATTAAATGAACAAGAGAAAGAGTGGGATGAATTGCTTTCGGCCTTCGAATTAACAGTGAATATCGATATGCAACTACCTGAAGAAACCAGAGAGGAATACTTATTGAGAAAATTTATTAAACACAGAAAATGGAATTAAGAAGCAACATTAATATGAAAATGAAAACAAATTGTGAAGGGATAGGAGAAATCAGGTCAAACTAACGAAGAAATATTACCAACCAGAAGACCTAAAACTTGTGAGATATTTAAATTGAAGAAAATTGGATCATGGAAAAGAATTTGACAATATTCGAATTAAAAAATTCTGCTGCGAAAACGGTATTAAAAAAGAATATTCACCTCCCTACAATCCTGAAAGTAATGGCATAGTAAGACGTTTTAATCAAACCATTATTTCAAGTACTAAAACTTTAATCTTTTGGAGTAAAATATGTGATAATTTATGGGATTATGCAATTACATATGCTAATCTCATTTACAACAAAATGTCTCATAGTGGAATAGTTAATAAGATTCCTGATAAAGTACATTATAAAAAAAAAGTAGATATCAAATATCTAAGAGTTTGGGGATGCATTACTTACTAAAAGATTTTTCACAAAATAAGGGAAAATTCTTTCCTAACGCTAAAAAGAGTATATTTCTTGGTTTTAATCAAAACACACAATGTTATATAATCATGGATTATGAAGATCATAAATTACACCATGTGAGAGAAATATTATTTATTATTTATTATTTATTATTTAATTATTCAATTATTATTTATTTAATTATTCAATTATTATTTATTTAATTATTCAATTATTATTTATTTACTTAATTATTTATTATTTATTATTTATTATTTAATTATTCAATTATTATTTATTTAATTATTCAATTATTATTTATTTATTTAATTATTAATTATTAATTATTAATTATTTATTATTTATTATTTATTATTTATTATTTATTATTTATTATTTATTTATTTATTTATTTATTATTAATTTATTATTTGATATCACTGAAAAATTATCCTTTATTTATTGTTTTTTATTCTATTTCTATATTCATTTATCATCAAATTTTACGGAAACAAAAAAAAATTCATTTTTTTAAAAAAGAAAAAATATAAATTAGGACGGATGAATTTTCATTACAATTTAAATGATTATTCACAAGTTTTCTTAATAATAAAATGAAGAATGTAATATTGTTTGGTAAAAAAAAATTAAATAAATAAATATTTTTTATTTAACTAAAGTATTTAATTACTGTAATCTTGTCTTTCATTACAACAAATAAAAAAAAAATTCAATTAAATATTCATAAATAACTGCTTGCTGTAAAATAAAAATATAATAATTATAAATTTATTTTCATAATATCTATAAATCTTTAAATATTACTGATCAAAGTAAAAAAAAAAAAAAAAAAAAAAAAAAAAAAAAAAAAAAAAAAAAAAAAAATTTGAACTTAAATTATATTATTCTCTTAACATTTTTCTGAAAATGCAACTTTTGATAAAATTTGTACCTTTTTTTCCAAAAAATGCCAATCTTCCTCTAAATATAAATCAAGCACATTTTAATTTTAATTTTTATTATTATATAATGTAAAAAAAAAAAAAAGTTTTATTAATATATATCAATGAATAAAGTAAATAAATTTATCATTTAATTACATAGATTAATATTATGATGTCATTTGATTTACATTGATTTATGTATACCCATTGATTATTATTATTTATTTATAATTATTTGAAATATATACAAATCTTGTTATTATATTTATTCTATGAAATAATTACAGGATTAAAATAAAATATAAAGTCATAAATAAAATAAAATAAAATGAATTAAAAAATTATATTTATAATAAAAGTTTAAAATAAATAATTAATAAAAACTTTTAATTATTCAATTATTTATTTATTATTTATCTATTTAATTATTATTATTTATTTATTCAATTATTTATTTATTCAATTATTTATTTATTTATTATTTATTTATTTATTCAATTATTTATTATTTATTTATTTATTTATTTATTAAATCAAATTTTAATTTATTTATTTTGTTAAACTACACTTTTCTATATTTTCCTTTCCTCACAAAATCTAAAATATTTGATAATAAATAAATTTTACTTTTATTCTTTTAAAAGTTTCTAAAAGATTCTATATTAAGAATCTTGTAAATAAATTATTTCTATAAAATTTTTGTAACAAATGTACTGTAATTAATTGTTAACATATAAATAAATGAAAAAATTTTTATTTATTTAGAGTAAATTATTAATAAATATATTTATATATTTAGTAATTACTACTCTCATTCGAAAAAATCGTATTTTTAATTCAAATCATTTTTTTTAACCATTACATTAATACGATTTAATATTATTAGTAATAGTTTTTCTATTTCTTTCGAAAAGATATTATTCTACTTGTTCAAATTATATTCTTAATAAATATAATATATTGAATAATTATTAAAATCAATTTAATATTTTATATGATTAATTTAAACTTCTTTTTTTTTTTTTTTTTTTTTTTTTTTTTTTTTTGAGGCTTTATAATTAAATAATAATAATAATAATTGTAAAAGTATAATTAGCTCTAAATCTACTCAATAAAAAAAGGAGAACTTTTTCTTTTAATAATTATAATAATAAAAAAAATTTTTTTTTTCATTTGGTTAATTCAGTTTAATATTTAGTTATAATAATAAATTTATAATTATTTCTATGAATTGGATTATTTAGCTTATTAAATAATTTTAATAATTAGTTTTATTTGGTTATAAATATTAGTTAAATAAATAATTTTAATAATAGTTTTATTCTGTTATAATAATCGTTTAATAATTGGTTTTAGTTAGTTATTAATTAATTCTAATAATTATTTTTAGCAAGTTTTTATGATTAAATTTAGTCGTTATTATTAATTTTAACAAATATAAGAAAATTCGACAAATAAAATTAAAAATAACAAACCCAAGTTTAAATATAAATAAAAGGTTAACAATAAAATATAAAAGTTATAATAATATTCGTTTATTTCTTATAATTTCTGAACATTTCTATAAAAAGTACTTACTATGTACTTCTAAAACAGTTAATAAAAAAGTGGTTATATAATAATGTTAGTGGATAATATAATACATTCGTTTTAAACCTAAATTAATTATTTTTAATTACTAAAGCCAAAGGATTACATATTAACCTATCATGTATAATAACAAGTAAACATAACGCTAGCTTGTTAATATTACTTATTAATACAAATTATAATACTGGAAATAATCATAATATACTTATAGAATATAATTGTAATATTTAATAAAGAAATAAGCTTTAAAAAGAATAAAATTAGCTAAATTATAGTAAACCCTACGTAGTTCTAGTTTTGTGTTAAAAAATGATATTATAACATTTATTTAATTTAGATTTTATAAGGTATTATTACTAGTTTTACAACTCAAACAGTGAGTTGTATATTGCTATAGTATTTGTTTAAATTTATTATTTGTTTATTAAAGGACTAATTAAATCCAAAATAAATTTTTACAATGTATTTAGTATTAACAAAAATTCAAAGTGATAAAAATGGAGAGTGAGTGATTCGAACACCCAACCTTCCGCTCTGGAGGCGGACGCGCTACCGTTGCGCCAACCCTCCCCTTTTGTGTTTATATTGATAAATAACCAAATTATAAATTAAGAAAAATCAATAAAATGGAATAATAACCCTCTTAATTAGTTATTGATAATTATAAAATAATATTTTAATAAAAATAAATTAAAGATTTAAAATTATTAAATAAATATTATTTTAATTTAAAGAACAATGTATTTTATATTAAATTATTCTTTTATTTTACTTTAACGATTTTAAATTAAATCTCAGTTTAAATTGATATTAATATTAATTAAAAAGAAACTTATTAATAATAACAAAATTGTTTATTTTATCTTAAAAGTGTTTACTTAAAATAATTATATAGTTTTATTTTAAATAATTTAAACTTAAAAGAAAAATATAAAAACATGTAAATATTTCTTTAAAAATAAAAAATCAGAATTCAAGAATTAAAAATTTAAAATTTAAGTTTTAATAAATTATTTTCTTTTATTCTCATTTATTTTAAATACTTTTTATTAAGAATATAAATATTCAAAATAATAAAAAGTACAATTTTATATTGATAAATAAAGTTTTATTATAAAAAAAAAAACAAATATTCTTTTCTTATTTTAAACTGTAGTGTTTTAATTAACATTTTTGTGTTAATAACTACCCTTTTAATTGACAAATTATTATCACTTTTAGAAGTAAATTCTAAATTAAGATAATAATCAACATTTGTCAAACTGGTGGAGAATCCTAACTAAGCCCGGTGAGGTAAGTAGAATTCTTTATTCTATAAAAAAAAAAAAATAAAACCCAATGAGGTAATTAAAGTTATTCTTATGTAAAACCCAATGAGGTAAAATACTTAAGTGAAAATTAATAATAAATAAAAGAAAACCATTAAATCATAGTTATAAAATATTTAGCAGAAATTAATTAAAATAGATTAATGTAATAATTAATTTAAAATTATTGATATAATTATTTTAAAAAAAATTATAAGTTACACAATTAATAAAAATATAGTAAATTAAATTATAATTAATTATTATTAATAAAAAAAAAAAAAAAAAAAAAAAAAAAAAAAAATATATATATATATATATATATATAACCATTATAGAACTAGTAATAATATATAATTTTTAGATATTAAAAATTAATCTTAGTTTATATATAAAACAAAGAAAAGATAATATATATTAAATGAAGAAAATAATAAAATAAGTTAAATAATATAAATAAGTTAAATAATATAAATATAAATAAGTAAAATAATACAAATAATATAAGTAAATAATATATATATATATATAAAAAAAAAAAAAAAAAAAAAAAAAAAAAAAAAAAAAAAAATATACATATATAGTGATACAATAAAGTAGCATATATAAGTAAAATAAAATAAAATAAAAATATATAAAAAAAAAAAAAAAAAAAAAAAAAAAATGGAAAATCAAATAAAATTAATAACGTTCAACAGACTTCCCATTCTCGGAAAAACAAAAGTTGCATTCGATGAATGGAAGTTTGCATTCGAACATTGGTGTCTTACTTTTAAAGTAAGCGAAGAAAGAGAGAAAATAGATTATTTAATTGCAATAACAGATGGTGTTGCAAGGACAATAGTTTATAATTCTCTAAATAAAAAAATACCAGATGAATATGATACTATATTAACAAATTTAGCAAAGTATTATAAGAAAACTGCGTCAAAGAATTCCAGACTTCTGGAACTTTCATCTATTACTATACGTAAAGATGAAACAATTACAGACTTTGACATACGATTCTCTGAATTGCTAAACCAAATAAGTAAAACTGTGGTAATCTCAGATGTTATCGTAACATCTTATTATATAAATGCTTTTCGTAATTGGAATAAAATATACGAAAGCTTAATGGAGGAAGAACCAACAACCTTAGAAGAAGCTCAGAAAATCACTTCGAAGAAAGAAAAGATTATGAACCTTATTAAAGAAAATAAAAATAAAAATCCTTCAAAAGAGAAAACTACTAGCCATAATTCTACAAAAAGGCAATCCGAAAGTTCTTATATTAATTTTTATTCTCCAAATAATAAAAATAAGGAAGGAAATAATAATAACGCTAATAGTTCAACGTATGGATATCAAAATAAAAATTTTTATAATAATAAATCCTATAATAGTAACTACAATAATAAGTACAATAATTATTATCAATATAAAGAACAATTAAATAAAAATACTAATAATAATAGAAATAATGCAAAACAAAGCATAAATGATGAAGAAATAAAAGAAATAACACAAAAGCTCTCCGACTTAAAAATTAATTTTTGCGTAAATTGTATGAGGATCGGACATAATGAAGTTGACTGCCCAGAATCTGAACAAAATGATGAACGTTTAAAATAAATAATGGGAGTACGCAATCTCCCAATATAAATAAAATTGCAAATACATTAAATTCCAATAATAACAATAACATATACACAATTAATGCCGCACAAAAAAAAAAGATTACAACTTCAAATCAATTGAATAAAAACAAAATAAAATTATCAAATAAATCAATTATTAAACCTTCAATATTAAACCAACCCAAAATTAAAATAGTAAAACAACAAAAAAGAGAAATTAGAGACAAAAGAAGAAGAGCCATGGATATAGATGATAATGAAGAAGAATACTCCAACCAGAATGAAAATAACGAAACTAATAATAATCAAGAAATAGAAAATAAAAATAATCTTGAGGAAAGTATAAATCTTAATAATAATCATAGTTATGATGGTATTATTAATAATAATGACAGTAATGGAATTAATAATAATAATGATAATAATACAAATAATACAAATAATACCAATAATACAAATAATACAAATAATACAAATAATAAAAATAATAAAAATAATAAAAATAATTATGATAATAAGAATAATGATGATAATAAAAATGATAATAGTAATAAAGATAATGAAAATTATAAAAATAAAAATGAAATAAAAACAAATAATGTAATTGATTTAGATAAAGATAATTATAATGAAAATAATCCAACAAAATTTATTACTAAAAGGAATATGACTGAAATAAAATTATTAGATAAAGAACAAAAGTTTAATATTATTGAAGAAATCAAATCAATCTATCCAAAAATTAATTTAGCACAGCTATTAGCAGCAAGTCCAGCAATAAGAAAAGAATTGGAACAGGGTCTAAAGCCAAGAGTAGAAAGAATTTTATGTTCAATAGCGAATTTTAATATACCGATTATCATTGGGGAAATAAATAACCAACCTTTTAAAGTATTATTTGATACTGGTGCAAATATTAATATAATTACCTTAGAAAGTTTTAATAAAACTGAATTAAATAACATAGTAAAAACTGACGAAACAATTACCATTGCTCTAGCTGATGGAACATTAATACCAACTCAATATTATACAACTATAAAATTAAAAATAAGTGAAAATTTAACTATTAATGAAAAATTTTATATTATAGACTATACAAATAATTATTATGATTTAATTATAGGAAGAAGTATACAAAAGAAATATAGATTATTAATTGACCCAGATGATGATTTTATTTACAAGAAGACTGATAAAGGTTTAATTAAAGTTAGCGAAATTATTAATAGTAAACAGGACATACCTTTAATTAATTCAATTATTATTTCAAACGAAGAAGAAAATGAATTTATGAATACTCTTAACGAAATAATTAACGAAGTACCAATTGAAATAAAGGAAGAATTTAAAATTTTAATATTAAATAATCAAAAGTGTATGGCAACTTCTCTTTCTCAATTAACAACTGCAAATTTGCATCCTCATAATATAATAACAACTACCAATGTACCAATAAAATTAAAACCGTACAAATTATCAAAGGAACATTCAAATATTCTTAAGGAGGAAATAATATCATTATTAAACAAAGGACTAATAGAACCTTCCCATTCACCATGGGCATTCCCAGTATTACTTGTTCAAAAGAAAAATGGAAAATGGAGAATGTGTATTGATTATAGAAAACTGAATAATATTACAATAAAAGATTCTTATGCCTTGCCTCTCATTGACGAATTAGTAACATCAGTAAAGGGTGCAAAAATATTTTCCGCATTGGATTTATTTTCTGGTTACCACCAAATACCAATGAATAAGAAAGATATCGAGAAAACATCATTCACCACAAAATTTGGAAATTACAATTTTTTAGTAATGCCTTTTGGACTCACAAATGCGCCAGCGACATTCCAACGAGAAATGAATCGGATATTGCTACCATTAATAGGTGAATGCTTATTTGTCTATATTGACGATATCGTGGTTTATTCTAAGAATTTAAAAGAGCACATAAATCACTTAAAATTAGTATTCGATATATTCTCAAAATATAATTTATCAATAAATTTACAAAAGTGTCAATTTTTTAAAGAAAAAGTCGAAGTTTTAGGACATGTACTAACAGCTGATGGATTAAAAACTGCACCATCAAAAGTCCAAAGTATTGCCTTATGGGAAAACCCAAAGAATATTTCTCAATTAAGATCATTTCTTGGTTTGGTAAGTTATTACAGAAAATTTATAAAAAACTTTTCTATTAGAGCTAGTCCACTATTCAAACTTTTAAAGAAAAATAATAATTACAATTGGAATAATGATTGTACCTTAGCATTTGAAGACTTAAGAAATTGTCTCTTGAAAGATCCAATACTTGCCTTTCCTGATTTCAATAGGCCATTCATTATTAGAACAGATGCTTCTATCAAAGGAATCGGGGGTGTACTCTTGCAACGGGAGGAAGATAAATTGGAACATCCAATTTATTGTGTTAGCAGATCCTTAAAGCCTGCAGAAGAAAATTACTCTATAACCGATCTGGAAGGCTTAGCAGTTATTTATAGTTTAAAGAAATTCCGCGAATATATTGTAAGTAATAAACAAATAACAACAGTAATTACTGACCATAAACCACTTTTAGGTTTTTTTGAAAATAGCATACCAACCAAAAATAGACATTTTAGATGGATAGAAGAATTTAATAAATATAAAATAAAATTAATATACGAAAAAGGAAAGTCTAATATATTCGCAGATGCTTTATCTAGATTACCATCAAAACAAAATGAAAGTGTTACAAATTGTATTAATGCTATTTTAAGTTATATCAACCCAAGAGATTTAGACTTACCAGAAGGTATAAGAAAATATTTTAGCAAAAATTATCAAATAATAGATAACACTTTATATTATAAAAAAAACGATTTATATTTAAAAGTCATTTATAGAGATGAAGATAAGAAAGATATTATTGATAGAGCTCATAACGTCGGTCATGAAGGTGCTGAAAAGACTACTTTAAGAATTTTAGAATCATACTACTGGCCTGGAATATGGAATGATGTTAGAATGTGGGTTCGATCATGCCACAAGTGTCAACTATTTAGACCCAAATCACTACCACAAAATACAGAAGATCATATTACACCAATTGAAAAACCTTTTACCAGAGTAGGACTAGATATTATCGGACCGTTACCAGCCACAAAACAAGGTAATAAATATATAATTACTTTAGTTGATTACTTTACTAAATGGCCAGAAGCCAAAGCTATACCAGATATTAAATCAGAACAGGTAATTAAATTTTTAACAGAAGTAATAGCAAGACATGGACCACCAGAAATAATCATAACAGATAATGGATCCTCATTCATTTCGGATATTACAAAAATGATGATCGATTTATATGGATCATGGGTACATTTTACTGCACCACACCATCCACAATCAAATGGAATGATAGAAAACAGAAATAGAGAGATTGGAAAAATATTACGATTATTAATAACGGAAGAACAGGAATGGGACGAATGTCTTCCATCAGTCTTATGGGCACTTAGAACAACAAAAAGTTCAAAAACTAAATTCAGCAGTTTTGAACTATTATATGGAAGAAGGGATACTTGGCCAATGGAAATCATGTTTCCGGATATTCACCAAGAAGAAGGAGAAACAGAAGACGAATTTAATTTTCGAAGATTTTTAAGACATTACAAATGGGTAAAAGAAGCAATAGGATATTCAGAATATGCTAATAAATATTGGGAACACAGAATAGGTTTCAATAAAGCCTTAAAGAAACAATACAAAATTGGAGACTATGTGATGATAAGATTAATTAACAGGACAAAGTTAGACCCTTACTTTTACGGACCATTTAGGGTTGTAAAAGAACCAAAATTCAACACAGTAGTATTAGAAGACCCACAAACTGGAAAATTACTTGCAAGAAACGTACATATTAAAAATGTTTATCCATATACAATAAGAGAAGAAAATATTACAACTTCAAGAGACGAAGTTCAATCTGATGGTGGAGGAATTGATAAATAACCAAATTATAAATTAAGAAAAATCAATAAAATGGAATAATAACCCTCTTAATTAGTTATTGATAATTATAAAATAATATTTTAATAAAAATAAATTAAAGATTTAAAATTATTAAATAAATATTATTTTAATTTAAAGAACAATGTATTTTATATTAAATTATTCTTTTATTTTACTTTAACGATTTTAAATTAAATCTCAGTTTAAATTGATATTAATATTAATTAAAAAGAAACTTATTAATAATAACAAAATTGTTTATTTTATCTTAAAAGTGTTTACTTAAAATAATTATATAGTTTTATTTTAAATAATTTAAACTTAAAAGAAAAATATAAAAACATGTAAATATTTCTTTAAAAATAAAAAATCAGAATTCAAGAATTAAAAATTTAAAATTTAAGTTTTAATAAATTATTTTCTTTTATTCTCATTTATTTTAAATACTTTTTATTAAGAATATAAATATTCAAAATAATAAAAAGTACAATTTTATATTGATAAATAAAGTTTTATTATAAAAAAAAAACAAATATTCTTTTCTTATTTTAAACTGTAGTGTTTTAATTAACATTTTTGTGTTAATAACTACCCTTTTAATTGACAAATTATTATCACTTTTAGAAGTAAATTCTAAATTAAGATAATAATCAACATTTGTCAATATGATAAATAACAAAATTATTAAATTAAAATAAATAATAAAAAAACAAATTCTTGATAAAGTTTTCTAACTTAACCCAAAAATTAATCCATTCTAAAAAAAAATTAAATCCATATTTAAGAAAAATTAATTAAATAAAGATAATTAAAATAAAATAATAATAAATTAATTAATCATTAATAATTTTAATTAAAAACTAAAATAAATTAATAAATAATATTTTTCTAAAACAACAAATAAACAAAATAATAAACATATTTAATAAATTATAAACAACAAATAAACAAACTTATAAACAACGCAAAATTAAAATTAAATAGTTAAATAATTTTTTAAGTTACTTTTATTTAAAATAATGATTATTTTATTTATTTTATAACTCAACTTTTATAAACAAATTGTAATTAAAATAACATTTTAAAACTCATCTTTATCAACATTTTAATTGTAAATATTGTTTAATTTAATAATAAATTATTCTTTATTTCTCTTTTATTAATTTTATTATTTTTAATGTAAATAGTTTAAAATCAAAGAAAAATATAAAAACATGTAAATATTTCTTATAAATTATTCTTTATTATTAATTAGTTAATAAATTATTATAAATATTTTATTAGTTTTAATAATCAATTTTTTTATGATTATTAATTATTTAATAAATTATTATAGATATTTTATTAGTTTTTAATAATCAATTTTTATGATTATTAATTATTTTGATAAATTATTATATATTTTATTAGTTATTAATAATCAATTTTATTATTAAAATTTAAAATAAATTAGTATAAATAATAAATATTTCATTTTATTATTTTATTAGTTTTTAACAATTATTTTATTAATTTAAACAAAATTAATTATTAAATAAATAAAGATTAATATTAAAATAAAAATAAATTTTTTTAATAAAACATTTTTGTGTTTAATAATAAAACATATTTATTTTTTTAAATTTCTTAAATCAATTTTATTCAGTATTTATCCTTTTATTCACTTCTACAAAATTTAATTTTTGTAGATTAAGAATATTAGGTATAAATCAATGGTGGAGAATCCTCTTGTTGCCCCGGTGGTAAGTAAAATTTTTTTTAGTTTAATATTAGAATAAGCCTAGTTATTCAATGGTAATATTAAACAATAATTAATACAATAAATTAGTCTAGTTTTAGAATAACTCTAAATTATTCATAGTAATAGACTCAAATAAATTTATCTAAATAATATGCAAATAAAATATTATAGCAATAAATTATTATAAATTAAAGTTATTAATATAAATTAATCAACAAATAATATACGTTAAATAAACTGCAAATTAAATTAAATTTATCTTTAATAATTAAATAAAAAAAAAAATTTTTTTAAAGATAATTAAATAGTATTCATATTATTCAATTTAATTAAATAATAAAGTATATATTATAAGTAATAAATAATAATAATAATAAAATTTATTAGTAAAATTTTAATAAAAAAAAAAAAAAAAAAAAAAAAAAAAAAAAAAAATATATATATATATAAAATAAAATAAAACAGAAGAACTTTAAGAAGTTCTATTATAAAATTATTATTTATTTTTCAAAAAAAAGAATATTGTTGCTTTAGAAGCAATAATATAAGTAAAATAATAAGTGGTTTCCGTGATTAGTTTATTCTTTCACAGTCGGCGCGCTGGGAAGCTCTGAACTATTCTACAAACGTATAAACGTGTAGGAGAATCACTGGTACGAGTAGTACATGACGCCTGAGCAAGTGGGCAAGCTGGCTACGAGTATACTACCTACTTATTACTTATATTATTGGAAAATCGTAATTAATATTCTTTTGAGAATTATTAATAATAAATATTTATAATTTAACTTTTTATTCTTCTTTAAATATTCAAATAATAAAAATTTATAAATACCATTATACTACTTTTTTATTTTTTTTTTAATATTTTCTAGGATATTATTGTATAAAATATATTTTTTTTAAAAAAAAAAAAAAAATAAAATAAATAAATATATAATAAAAAAAAAAAAAAAAAATAAAATTAGAAAACCATAAAATTTAAATTAAGGAAAACAATTAAAGAAAAGTATTTTTTTTTTAGTTGGAGGAACTGCTTCTGTTCTCTTGACTGATTGATACTTATAGTAGGAATCTCTTACCCTTAATACTAGTGTATTATTGCAGTAAGAGCTAACGGACTGTAGAATAAGAATCAATACGGGGGAGTAGGCGCTGATTATAAGTAGAGATCTACGTTAGGTGTAGACGTAGTGTAAAACTCCTATAATCAGTGGGACCAAACGTCGTATTATTCTACAACCGTACTATAAGGACGGGAAATCATTCAAGATAAACTAAAGATAATAAGAATTAATAATTTTAGAAATATTACTACTACTACTAATAATAATAATTAACAAAAAAAAAAAAAAAAAAAAAAAAAAAAAATGGAAACAACTACCAAAGCTATTACTTTTAGTAGATTACCAATATTAGGTGAAGAAAAAGTCCAATATGAAGAATGGAAATTCGCTTTTGAAAATTGGTGTCGAAAATATAAAATTGAAAACGAAGAAAAGAATGAATATTTAATTGCCGTAACTACAGATAAAGCAAGAACTATTGTTATAAATTCTTTAAATAAAGCACAAGCTGACTCTTATGAAATAATCTTAGAAAACTTAAAGAAAAGATTTAAACCTTGTACGCCAAAGAATGTAAAATTTTTGGAAATATCAACATTAACCATTAAGAAAGGTGAAAAAGTTTCCGACTTCGATACAAAATTCTTACAACTCTTAAATCAATTACAATTAGATGGATTATATTAGTACTCCATACTACATAAATGCATTTAGAAACTGGTCTAAAATGTATGAGTATTTGTTAGAATCAGAACCTACTAAATTAAGTGATGCAATGGAAATAACTTCAAAAAAGGAAAAAATGCTTAAACTTCTTGAAGATAATAAACCAAAATCTAAAACTCAATTCTCAAATGTAAAGAAGAATCTAAATAACACTAATAATAACAATAATAAAAATACTAATTTTAGATCTTTTAACACTAATTATTACAATAAAATCCCTTTTGTCTCTAATACTAGGACTAATGAAAATTCCAGTTATAATAATAAATTTAGAAACAATAACTATAACAACAATTTTACTACAAATAGCAAAACCATTATTTTACCTTTTAAAGAAGAACTCGATATTTAACTTTTCCGAAGAGTGTATTAAAGCATTTGAAGAATTAAAAAATAAATTAATACAAGCACCTATATTAACTCCCCCAGATTTTTCTAAACCATTTATTATACGTACCGATGCTTCTAGAGATGGACTAGGAGGTGTTCTTCTACAACGAGATAAAAATAATCTTGAGGTTCCTATTTTTTATGAAAGTAGATCATTAAGTAAATCGGAAGAAAATTATAGTATTACTGACCTGGAAGGTAAAGCTGTCTTCCATTGTGTTCAGAAATTTAAACAATTTATCACTGGTAATTCTTTTATAACTATAGTTTATACTGACCATAAACCGCTTGTTGGTATATTTAATAATCGTGAACCTACCAATAGTAGACATCTCAAATGGGTTACGGAATTATCCATCTTGAATGTTAAAGTCGAATATCAAGAGGGGAGGAAGAATGTCATAGCTGATGCTCTGTCTAGATTGGAAACTTCTGATAAACCTAAAGAAACAATAAATATTATATATAACAATAATAATGAAGTTGATAATAGTGATAATGGTATAAGTAATAATAATAATAATAATAATAGTAATAGTATTAATAAATTTATAGAAGATTATATCAAAAAAAGAATAATAATTATTGATGGCAAAGAATATTATAAACAAGGCGATAAATTAAGGTACATAGTGAAAAGCATAGAAGAAAAATTAACATTAATTGATCAAGCTCATCAAATTGGCCATGAGGGAGTATATAAAACATACAACAGACTAAAAAGAGATTATTATTGGAAAAATATGAAAAAGGATATTAATAATTATATTCGATGTTGTTACAAATGCCAAACATGTAAGCCACAAACATTAAATCAATTTCCAGAAGATAATGCCACTCCTCCAGGATACGCTTTCTCAAGAGTTGGACTCGATTTAATTGGACCCCTACCAGAAACTCCAAGAGGTAATAGATTTATAATTGTTCTAGTTGACTATTTAACCAAATGGGTAGAGGCTGAACCATTAGTAACATCGGAAGCAGATGACGTGATAAACTTTTTAAAGAACGTATTCTCAAGACATGGTATCCCTGAGATACTGGTAACAGACAATGGTCCACAGTTCACCGTAGATAAAACAAAAGCATTCTTAGATCTACACGATGTTTATGTTCACTATATTTCAACTTACCATCCAGCCTCGAATGGAGAAGTTGAAAACAGAAACAAAGAAATTGGGAAGTATCTACGAATCCTGGGAAAAAAAGATAAGCATTGGGATGAGACTTTATATAGTGCTTTATGGGCACTACGTACTTGTAAAAGTGAAGTTACAAAACACAGTAGCTTCGAATTATTGTATGGAAGGAGGGATATACAACCTTTCGAATTATCCATTAATATTGAAAAGAAAAATGAATGGGAAAGTGATGAAGAGTACTGGCTCAGAAAATTTTTGATACATGATAAGTGGATAAAGGAAGCCATAAGAAATATTGAAACCGCAAACAAACTTTGGTCCGATAGAAGGAAACAAATCAAAAGAATGAGAAGTGACTATAAACCAGGGGACTTAGTATTAGTGAAAGTATTTAATCGAAGGAAGCTAGACCCATTCTTCACAGGACCATTACAAATTGTTAAAAGAGAATTAAACACAGTGACAGTATGCGACCCAACGACTGGTGAACTAGCAGAACGTAATATCCACCTGAAGAATATTATTCCATACTTTACGGAACTAAACCTCACAAATGAAGACTAAGATACTTATCAGATAATATAAATATATTTACAATAATTATTAAATAATTAAAACAATATTTATAGCAAGTTTTTTTTTAATAAGTAGATAATCAAAGAATATAAATTTAAAAAAAAAAAAAAAAAAAAAAAAAAAAAAAAAAATAATAATAATAATAATATTTACATATGAGTTTTTTTTATTTATTAATATTTATTATCAATTATAAATTAAAAAATAATATATATAAAATAAATATGGTTTTTATCAAAAAAAAAAAAAAAAAAAAATTTATTTTAATACAACCTATAACTTCCTGACAATAACACGCTTTAAAAAAAAAATTATAGAGATAGATAAATAATACAATTATATAATTTTCAGAATATAGATAACGACAAAAAAAAAAAAAAAAAAAAAAAAAAAAAAAAAAAAAAAAAAACGCGTTTGAATTTCAACTACAAAAATAAACATTTAGCTATTGTTGAAAAGTTTAATAAATTAATTCACATTTCTAATCCAGTAATTTCTTTTATTAGATATAAATAATAAAATATAATAAAAATATAATAATAGATTATAATAGTAAAATATAATAGTAAAATATAATAGTAAAAAAAAAATAATAGTAAAATATAATAGTTAAATATAATAGTAAAATAGAATAGTAAAATAGAATAGTAAAATAGAATAGTAAAATAGAATAGTAAAATATAATAGTAAAATATAATATTAAAATATACAAAGATATATAGACAGAATATATATAAATTAAATTAGTAAACAATTATATAATTTTATAAAATTTTATAAACAATATAACATAATTTTACAATTTACTTACCTAAAAAAAAAAAAAAAAAAAAAAAAAAAATTGTATATATATAATATAAAAAAAAAAAAAAAAAAAAATTATATAGTTATATAGTTCAAATATAAAAAAAAAAAAAAAAAAAAAAAAAAAAAAATTTATATAGTTATATAGTTCAAATATAAAAAAAAAAAAAAAAAAAAAAAAAAAAAAAATTTATATAGTTATATAGTTCAAATATAAAAAAAAAAAAAAAAAAAAAAAAAAATATTTAAAGAATATAATAACATTTTTTTTTAATTTTATCCATTATATCCATAAATCACGACTTCAAGGGACGAAGTCTAGACAAAGTGAGGGCGTCTTGGTACGTTACTCACTAAAATAGAATAAATTATTAAAAATATAAGAAAATAAATAATTCTTTAGTTATTTTATTATAATAGGTATAAGGTTTAATTAGTATATAAAATTATAATATTAATAAAAATAATTTTAATTAATAGATAACCAATAAGAATTAAGATAAATTATAGTATAAAAATAAGTGAAAGATAAAATATTAACAAAGGAGGAACTTAATAATTTAATATCTTTAAAGAATATAATAGTTAGAATAGGAATTATAAAATATTTATTCGGGTGAATAAATATTTAGGATATTTTGGTTAATATTATTATTAAAATATAAATTTAAAGATATAATAAAGTTATAATAAAATTAAATGTACTTATTTAAAGAACAAAACTTATAAATAAAATAAAGACTTAAAAGTAACACATTATTATTTATTAAAAATTTATTATTAATTTTGTGTTATAATTTTTTTTATTTATTTCTTTTATTAGAATATATTATTTTATAGTTTTACAACTTGCTTTCCCCAAATCATATAAAAGGTACAATATATAAAAATAACGTACCATATTTGATACGGTACCACCATAAATACCATAATTTAGTGAAATTTAGGTTACTGAAATCTTATTGGTTAATAATAATTTAGTAATAATATATATAGTTAGTAAATAATAATAGTTTAAGGAATGGTTCTTTTATTAATATTAATTTAGTTTATTAATTTAACCTATAAACATGTTTATTAGTATAGTTTAGTGTAGTTTTATATTTAGTTTACATTAATAATATGAGAGATTTTAGTAATTAATTATATTTTATTGAATGATTTAATTATATTTTAACTAATTAACAATTATTTATATTGATGATGTATTTTTACTGATGAATGATAATAAATAAATAAACTAAATAAACTAAATATTAAAGTGTGAATATTATTATTGTGTGTATTATTCTATATAATATTAGAATATATTATTTTGTCAATTATTCCCTACTGTTATCGTCCAAATAAAATAAAATAAATATTGATATTGATGTTTAATAAAAATATCGTATCATATTTGTGTAAAGAATTATAATTATTTTTCAAAATAATTATTATTCTTTATTAAAAAATTAATATTTAAAGTTTATTATTTTATAAAATTTTATGAATAATTTTATTAACTATGTCACATAGTAATTATTAATTAATGTTATTGTTTTAAAATTTATTTACATTAAATTAAATTATCAATAATTAATATATTAAATTATAATAATGTATTATTGTATTAAAATAATGATAAATTCTATTTAATTAAGAAAAATTAAATTGTATTAAAATGATAATGTTATTTAATCAAGAAATAATTAAATTATATTATTTCTTGGACTTTTAATTAAGATAATTAAAAGAATTAAGTATTTAATTATACTTGTGATTAAATATTAATAAAATTAATATATAATTAGTTAATAAGTTTTCTCCCTTATTCGGGTTTTCTTATTAACTAAAGATTGATGTAATTAAACACCAATCGAGATCTATCTAGTTTTTTCTTCTAATCTTTTTCTAGATAGAAATAATTTTCCAAGATTAGAAATCAAATTAATATAAATAGGACTCTTGATTCTTCTAAAAATAATCAAGAGTTATTATTATAAGAAATTATAATAATTAACACAAATATTTTAAAATTATTTTTAATAAAAAATTTTTATAATAAAATAATTTCTAAAATACTTTTAACCTACTTTTAGTGTTGTTTATTATAATCTTATAATAAACTCTAAGTTTTTAAATTTTCGTTTTCAATTTTTATATTATATTTTTTAATTTTATCTCAATTAATAATATTTTTTATTATTAATTGTAGAAAGAATTAATTATTAATATAATTATATATTATTAATTAATTCTTTACAATTTGTGTAATAATTCTATTAAGAACTAACTCAAAATAGAATTATTAACTACAACTTAACGACTAATTCATTAAGTTGAGAAAATAAAATAAAATAAATTTTTTTACCTTTAGAGTAGAGTTTATTATAAAATTAATTATAATAATAACACATAAAGTAAGAGAAGAATTGTTTGTATAAATTGATTTTAAAAATATGTTTTTGAATAAAATATTTTTATTAATTTATTAAAGTTAAAAATATAAAAATGTTACTATTATAACTATGTTTTTTATAATAATAACTCTTGATTTCTCAAAGAGAACTCAAGAGCCTTATTTATATTTTTTTATGAAAATAAGGTTAAATAAGAAAGGGTTTTCTAATCTTAACAAATCTCTTATCTAGGAAAAGATTATATAGAAAAACCTAGATAAGTTTTCGATCGATATTCTATCCATATCGATCATCGCATTAATTAAGTAAAACCGATTACTTCTAAAAAGTAATTGGAAAAAATCTTAATTAACCGATTTTCCAATCTAATGATCGAAAATAAAAGAATAAAATAATAAAAGATATTTCGACCATATAATTTATCCTTATATTAAAAATATAAAATTAAATAGTTAATAAAATACAGAATACATTATAAAATACAGAATACATTATAAAATACAGAATAAAATACAATACAAAATATATTAGTTACAGTAGGGAATTTAACATATTGTGAATATATTATTTAAAATTAATTAAATAAATTTTGTTAAATTAATGAATATTTAAAATTAAATTAAATAAATTTAATAAATATTATATGTAATTAAATAAAGTTATAGTTATAATAACTTAACTAAGAAAATATAATTATTTGTTAGCAAATAATTATAGATTCTTACAATTTGTGTAATAATCATACTAAGTTCATTACTAAATATGATTATTAACTTCAACTTAATGACTAAATCAAGAGCCCTTTTTATATTTTTTTATTGAATTAAGGTTAAATAAAAAGTTTTTCTAATCTTAAAAATTATCTTATCTAGAAAAAGATTAGAAGAAAAAACTAGATAAGTTTTTATCGATATTCTATTCATATCGATCATCGTATATATTAAGTAAAACCAAATATATTATTTTATATTTGGATAAAACATTAATATATCGATTTTCTAAATTTTAATTTAGATCATCAAAAATAAATAATAACCGGAATGATCTAAATTATTCTATTTTTCTAAATATTATTTTTAAAATCTAATCTAAACATATTAACATAAAACTATCTTTAAAAAATACAGAAACTTATTAATTGTTCTTTTAAATGTACAATGTACAAAATAAATAAAACTAATGTTTACATTAACTTAATAATTAAATGAATAACTAAATAAAATTAATAATATTAATAAAAGTATATATAATAATTATTTAAATAAATTTTTAATATTATTTTAGTGTATGAATAATTATATTTTTAATAAATTTGATAATAATATTTCAATGTATGAATTAATTATAATTTAAATAAATTTATAATTATTATCAATAATTATAAAGACTAAGAAATAGTAATTATTTATTAATAAATAATTATTATTTCTTACAATTTGGTAAAGAACGAACATATAATGGATTATTAATTAGAATTTCAACTTACTTTAGAATCCATTATATTATTCTTTACTTAATATTACTTTACTATATTTTCTATACTAAAATATTTTATAAATATAATTTTTTTTTCCATATTTTTATTAAAAGTTTCTAAAATATTATCAATAATTCTATATTTTTATTATTAATATCAATATCTATAATTTAACCTTAAATTTTATTATTTTATTAAAGTGTTTATTATCAATATTAATATTTTATTTTTATTCAAATATATTATTATATTATTATTATATTGTATCAATATTAAAATTGTATTCTTTTTAGAATTTTATTTTATTTTTAAATTGATTATTTAATATTTTTATTCCTTACAAATAAAATCAAATCTTAATTGATTAATCAATATTAAATATATTATAGTTTTTAAATTTATTTTATATAAAATATAAGAATATTATATTAACATTCTTGATTAAAATAACTTTATTTTTCTGTAAAATCTTTTTAAATTTTGTTTGTTTCTTTTTGTATATATTAAATAATTTAGTTTGAGTATATGAAAAATAATATAAAATTATATAAACAAAATTTATTAAAATAAAAATACTTATGAATTAGTTAATTTAAATTAATATAAAATTTGAAGTAATTAGTAATAGTAAATTATTTTTTTTTAAAATATGATAATAAAATGTAGAAAGGCTTTACATATTTATTTTTTTCAAAAAGTATAAATAAGTGAAGTTTTTCAATAATTAAAATGTGGACAGAAAAATATTCAAAATAAATAATAAAATTTCTAATAAAACCAGAACCATAACATATTTGATACAATACAGCTAGAAATACGCAAGAAAATTAACAAAAGAGAAAATCCTGTTAAGATAAAATAAAGGTTATTAATTCATTCTTTACCAAAAAATGATACAGATTGGAATTCTTAAACATAAAATTATTATAAAAGCTTGAATAATATCTAACCTATTCAGCAACAAGCTAATAAATTAAAATTTGAAATTAAAATCATAATAAAAAAAAAAATTTATTTTAATTAAATTCTAAAACTCGAAATTATACTTTAATTCTATTTTAATTTTTAAAATAATAAAATACTAATGTTAATTAATTTCTCTTTTTAATTAAAAGTAAATAGTTCGTAAACAATTTTCTCTTTTTTTTTATTATTTTGAATTCTTTGTTTATAATAATTCTTATATTAATTGTTTATTTGTTTATTTTATTGTTTATTTTTATAAATATAATTATTCTTAATTGTTTTATTATTAAAAATTGTAAATACTTTAAATTATTGTAAAAATATAAATACTTGTAAATATTTTATAAAATTAATTTTTCGTTGTTATTAGGAATGTAATAAAAAAAAAACTAATAACCAAATATTATATTAATAAATAATAATAAAAATTAATAAATAATAATAAAAAAATAATAAATAATAATAAAAATTAATAAATAATAATAAAAATTAATACTAAACACAAAAGAAATGTATAATTTTGAAAAATTAATAACAATTCAGTGTTAAGCTAGAATAATAATAACTTAATTATTAATAATAATAAAACAAATTCATTTATATTAAATTTTATATTAAATCAAACTTGATACATCTATTATCACTTTTGAAGTAATAACTTCAAATTAAGATAATTGAATCGTTTGTCAATGTAATAACACAAAATTAATACTTAACTTTTATAAAAATAACAATAATTGTTAAAAATATTTCGAGTTTATTAAGAAATTTTATTATATATTATTTTCTAAATAATAACTCTTGATTTTTATTTTATAGAAAAATCAAGGTTATTTATAATTTTTTTGTTCATAATCTTAAAAGTTATTCTTTCAGGAAAAAGATTATGAGAAAAAACCTGAAAGATAAAATAAATTAATTATTTATTATTTAATATAATTTAATATTATTTAATATTGGCAATTAACCAATATTTTATGAAATTATTTATTATGATGTTTTAAGTTTATAATTATTAATTAATTTTATATTAATTTAATATTAATTATATTAATATTAAATGTTTTAATATAATTAATCACGTATTATTGTTAATGATAAATCAAATGATTAATTATTTATATTAAATAGAAATTGGTTATTAATTAAAGATATTGTTTATATTTCATAATAATTAATTATTAATTAGTTAAAAAATTAATTTTATCAATTGTAACGAATCTTAAAAAATTAGAAATTAGATTGCTGGCATAGTGGTTAGTCACTATGACCTCAGCCTGAACCACTAGGGTTCGACTCACACCTTTACTAAAATTTTATATCATTTAAATTTTAAAGAATTTTTATACTTCATTTCTGTATTTGTTTCTGTATTTGTTTCTGTATAAATTTCTGTAAAAATTAACAAAAGAAATTCTTAGAAATTAATAGAAACAAATCAGATAGAAATTCTATTTTAATTTATCTTTTATCATTATTTCCTTTAGATTCTTTTTAACCGAAAATAATCAATTTTTATGAAACTTTTTAATGATTTTATGGTTTTAAATTTTTATGGATTTAAATTTTGAAAAACTATAAATAGGAGTGAATTTCGCAGCCAAAAAAAAAAAAAAAATATTCTAAAAATTGTGTTTTTATTAATTATTGAATTAATTAATAAGTAATTCGAAATATTACAATAGTTAATCTTTATAATTAATATTTTTAAATTTCTTAATTAATAAAACTATATTTTAAAAAACCAAATTACTTATTAATCAAAAAGTGCTTACCTATTGTGTTACACTCTTTAAAACACGGATATTCCAATATTCGTTACAATAAAAACACCACTAAACTAAGCACAATACCTTTGCACTTTTACTCTTTTTGGAACCCCGTTAAGGAATCCCATTTTCTACTACTATTTTTGGAACCCCGTTAAGGAATCCCATTTTCTACTACTATTTTTGGAACCCCGTTAAGGAATCCCATTTTCTACTACTAATTTTTGGAACACCGTTAAGGAATCCCATTTACTACTATTCTTTTTTGGAACCCCGTTAAGTAATCCCATTCTCTATTACTCTTTTTGGAACCCCGTTAAGGAATCCCATTTTCTACTATTTTTGAAACCACTTACCAAGACTATAAATTTTTTCTACCAAAATTCATGCATGAATTTATAAATTCAATCGGAACCCTTGAATTTTACTATATATTAAAATTATTAATATTTTCAATAATCCATATAGCCATCCTTGAAATTAAAATTATTTATATTGAAATTAAATATTTACTTCTTCTAATAATTAATTATATTGTATATTTATTATTCAAACAAAATTAATGATTATAATAAAAAAAAAAAAAAAAAAAAAAAAAAAAAAAAATTAGTAATAATTAATATTTAATAATTAATATTTAATAATTAATAATAATAATTAATAATCAATAATTAGTAATAATTAATAATTAATAATTAATAATAATAATAATCAATATTCAATAATTAGTAATAATTAATAGTAATAATCAATATTCAATAATTAGTAATAATTAATAGTAATAATCAATATTCAATAATTAGTAATAATTAATAGTAATAATCAATATTCAATAATTAGTAATAATTAATAGTAATAATCAATATTCAATAATTAGTAATAATTAATAGTAATAATCAATATTCAATAATTAGTAATAATTAATAATAATAATTAATAATAATTAGTAATAATCAATATTTAATAATTAATAATAATTAATAATTAATAATTAATAATTAGTAATCAATAATTAGAATTAAAAAAAAAAAAAAAAAAAAAAAAAAAAAAAAAAATGGAAGAAGTAAACAATAGTAATGCAACACTCAAGGATGGATTCGCCGGCGATAGAAGGTATTTTAAAGGATTCCTCGCTAAAATTGAACTTCTTTTTATGATCTATCCAGATAGATTCGTTGATGATGAATCAAAAGTGGTATACATTATTTCAAGACTATATGGAACCGCTATGAACTGGGCAGCAACGTTAATTGAAAACATGGATCCATGCCTAGGTAATTACGAAGAATTCATCGAACGAATGAAATCGGTTTTTGGGAATAATGACGCAACTTTCGTGGCAAACCATAGGTTAAGAACAATAAAGCAAAAAAGAATCGGTGATATTCAACATTACATCATGGAATTCAACCGATATGCTGATGATTCATCTTGGAACGAAGAAGCCAAGATGGATGCTTTCTTGGATGGATTACAAGACCAAATAGCTACCAGAATACTCGAAATGTTTCCAGGACCCCGTTCATTATTCGCAATGCAAACAATTGCTTCCAGAATCGATAGCCGCATATCAAACCATCGAAACTTTAATAACTTAACCAACCGACAAAACAACAATAATAGTAATACTAGAAACAATTTTAAAAGAAACGCTGGTAAAAAACCTTTTCAATCCAAACCTAATAAAACCCATGGACCTCTTTCAAAAGAAGAGAAAGAAAGAAGAAGAAAGAAAACCTCTGCCTCTATTGTGGATCTACTGACCACCAACTTGATAATTGCCTCATCAAAAACAGAAAAAGAAACAATAATAACAGTACAAGCAGTAATACTACTTACGTAACAAATCCAGAAACAACCAAACCAAGACCAAGACTCTCTGATAATCCCAATGTTAAAACTGCAACCTTTGAATTCAATATAAGTACCTCAAACGCTTCTGTTAAAACCAAAATTTTAATTGACTCCGGATCACAATTAAATCTTATGGATATCTACTTCGCAAAAGAAAATAATATTCCCTTCGAAAAACAAAATGTTGTCCCACAAGTCTCCGGTATAGGTGGAAATCAAACTATATTAGGCAAAACCATGCCACTCTCCCTCACTTATGATAATCACAAATGCTTAGCTGAATTCTACATCATCGATTTACCCTCTTACTGCTGCATACTTGGCTCTGAATGGCTCTGGACCCATAATCCAATGATAAATTTCTCTGAAAAGAAACTTTGCTTTAAATCAAGTTATTGCACTAATAATTGCCTGGTTATTCCTATGACTTTCACTGCTCACGTTACAGAAAAAGAACCCCAACTTGATGATGAAACCTTAGAATCAATTAATCAACCTGAAACGAACAATCTTCCTGAAAAGCTTTTGCAATTTATTGATGTCTTCGATGAAAAATCTGCCAACAAACTACAACCTCATCGTCAATATGATTGTGAGATAAAACTAAAACCCGATGCAAAACTTTTTTATGGCCCAATCTACCCACTCACTGAACAAGAATCCATTGCTCTTAAGGAATATATTGATGAAAATCTCGCTAAAGGATTCATACATAAATCAAAGTCACCAGCAGGTGCCCCTGTACTTTTTGTACCTAAGAAAAGCGGTGAACTTCGTATGTGTGTAGACTACCGCAAACTTAACGACATCACTATTCGGGACTCGTATCCTCTACCACTTATAAACGATATGTTAGAACACTTGAGTAAAGGAAAAATATTTTCAAAACTCGATCTCCGCTCAGCATACAATTTAGTTCGAATAAAGGAAGGAGACGAGTATAAAACTGCGTTTACGTGTAAGTATGGCCACTACGAATACTGCGTGATGCCTTTCGGCTTGAAAAATGCACCAGCAGTATTCCAACATTTCATAAATGACGTTCTTGAAGACTGTCTTGGAAAATTCGCCTTCAGCTACATTGATGATATAATTATCTTTTCTCCTGATTTGGATTCTCATTGGATACATCTCGCTGAAATTCTCACTAGACTCCGTAAAGCAGGATTATACGCAAAGCTCGAAAAATGCGAATTCTGCGTTCCATTTATCGATTTCCTTGGTCATAGAATCTCCTCCAATGGTATATTTATGGACCCAAAAAAGATCTCTTCTATACTCGAATGGCCTACTCCAACATGTGTTAAAGACATTCAATCGTTTCTAGGTTTAGCCAATTACTATAGACGCTTCATACCCAATTTCGCAAAACTAGCTCATCCCCTCAATGCTCTCTTAAGAAAAGACTCCGAATTTCTCTGGTCCGAAGAAGCTGAAGAATCTTTTAATACAATCAAATCCAAATTTACTTCTGCTCCCGTTCTCGCTTATCCTGACCGAAATCTCCCATTCATGGTCGAAACCGATAGCAGTAATTTTGCTATAGGTGCTGTTCTCTCCCAAACTTCTTCAAAAGATAATAAAATTCATCCCATTGCCTTTTATTCAAGATCTCTTACTTCACCAGAAAGAAACTACCCGATTTACGATAAGGAGCTCTTAGCAATCATCTCTGCATTGGAAAACTGGCGACATCTTCTGAAAGGAACACCTACACCGTTTACAATTTATTCTGATCATCGCAACCTTCTCTATCAGAAAAAACCTGAAAAGATGACACAAAGGCTTATTCGTTGGTCTCTATTCTTATCCGAGTTTAACTTCAAAATTGTCTATCCCTCTGGCTCAATCAATGGAAAACCCGATGCGCTCTCAAGAAGACCTGATTATGCTGCTTCTGAACAAAATTCTAATGAAATCCCCTTCTCAGTGCTCCGTCCTGAAAACTTTGCTGCTTTCCCAACTTCCGCTGTACCTTTCACTGAAGAAATCCTTTCCGAATGTAAAAACGATTCATTTTATCATAACGTTTGTGACTACCTTGGAAATAACAAGCTCCCAATCCCACATCCTAAAATCGATAAATTCTCACTTAGTAACGGTTACCTTCTCTTTGACAACAAACTTTATATTCCGCCTAACTGCCGCTCACACGCTTTTAAGATCTGCCATGACTCTCCCTCCGCTGGTCACTTCGGAATTCGAAAAACAATTAATCTTTTAAATCGCGACTTTTGGTGGCCCTCGCTTAACTCTGATGCTAAAGACTATATTCGCTCCTGCGAAACTTGCTGCCGTTCTAAGGACTCAAGACACAAACCTTATGGATACTTACAACCGCTTGAAATTCCTAATCGCCCTTGGATCTCTATTGCTATGGATTTTATTACCGATCTCCCTGAATCTTCTGGTTTTACTTGTATCTTTGTCATTGTCGACCGCTTCTCTAAAATATGCCACTTTATTCCTTTTGAAAACGTTCCTTCCGCCCCTGACACTGCTTCTGCTTTTATGAAAACCGTCTTTCGACTCCACGGCTTACCAAATGAAATTCTATCCGATAGAGGAACCCAATTTACCTCTAAATTTTGGACTGCTGTTTGCGATGCCCTCGACATTAAGTTGAAGTTCTCTTCTCCATCCCATCACCAAACTAACGGTTTGACGGAGAGGGTGAACTCCGTTATTGAACAATATTTAAGATGTTTTGCTAACTACAAAGGATCTAATTGGAGTAACTATCTTTATCTGGCCGAATTCAGTTACAACAATGCAATCCAGGAATCGTCTAATTACTCACCTTTCTATGCAAATTATGGATTCAATCCTAGGCATTCACCAGAAATACCAAGTAACATCGATGTACCAAGAGCTGAAGACTTTGTAGTAAATTTATCTGATCTCTCTAAGGAATTAAAAAAGAATTTGGAAACCGCCTCTAAGAAACAAGAAAACTTTGCAAATAAACACAGAACCCAAGCCCCAGAATTCAAGAAAAATGATAAAGTATGGCTGAATAGTTCTCTCATTTTAAGAAACAAAAACAAAAAACTTAAACCAAGAAAATTAGGACCTTTCAAAATTATAAAGAAAATCTCTCCGGTAACTTACAAATTAGATCTACCAAAGAAGTATAGAATTCATCCAATTATACATGTATCCGAATTAGAACCATATTATGAAGACAATTTTAATAGAACTCCAGCACCACCTCCACCGGTTATCATAGATGATGAAGAAGAATATGAAGTTGAAAAGATTCTGGATAAAAGAAAACATTATGGAAAAATTCAATATCTCATCAAATGGAAAGGATACTCACTATCTGATGCCTCGTGGGAACCTGAATCCAACCTCAACTGCCCTGAACTAATCAAAGAATTTAATGAGTCCAACTAAATATAAATCATTTAATCAAAAATAAATTTTATTTCATCAAAGTACTATTAATCATTCTAACTTATGATTATTTTAAAAAAAAAAAAAAAAAAAAAAAAAAAAATTATTTTATATTATTCAAAAACATTTATTCTAGATAGTTTTATTTTTATACTTTATTTTCAAAACTTAAAATTCATGTAATTTTTATTATCCAATGTATTAATTAAATTATCACTCCTATAAGTATTTTAGTTATAGTTTATTATTATAAAAGTTAGAATTAGAAATAGTTTAGATTTAAAGTAAAAGATTCGTCTGGCATCCGAATCCTAGAGGAGGACCATGTAACGAATCTTAAAAAATTAGAAATTAGAATGCTGGCATAGTGGTTAGTCACTATGACCTCAGCCTGAACCACTAGGGTTCGACTCACACCTTTACTAAAATTTTATATCATTTAAATTTTAAAGAATTTTTATACTTCATTTCTGTATTTGTTTCTGTATTTGTTTCTGTATAAATTTCTGTAAAAATTAACAAAAGAAATTCTTAGAAATTAATAGAAACAAATCAGATAGAAATTCTATTTTAATTTATCTTTTATCATTATTTCCTTTAGATTCTTTTTAACCGAAAATAATCAATTTTTATGAAACTTTTTAATGATTTTATGGTTTTAAATTTTTATGGATTTAAATTTTGAAAAACTATAAATAGGAGTGAATTTCGCAGCCAAAAAAAAAAAAAAAATATTCTAAAAATTGTGTTTTTATTAATTATTGAATTAATTAATAAGTAATTCGAAATATTACAATAGTTAATCTTTATAATTAATATTTTTAAATTTCTTAATTAATAAAACTATATTTTAAAAAACCAAATTACTTATTAATCAAAAAGTGCTTACCTATTGTGTTACACTCTTTAAAACACGGATATTCCAATATTCGTTACATCAATTAATAATTATTTTTATTTTATTATTTAATAACAATTATTAAAATTATAGTATATTAAATAATATTAAGTGTTAATTTTATTGTAAAATTATTCAAATCTTAATTAATAATAAAAAAAAATATAATATTTATATTATATTTGATAAAGTGTGACTAATTAATTAGTCAGCACTTACAGTCAAATGTTGAGGTTCGGGACAGAATAATAATAAATATAGAAATAAACACTAAAATAATAAAAAAAATTAAAAATTAAAATATATCTTTTTTTAAAATATTTTATTTATTTATCTAATAAAAATTATTCAATTAAAAACTAAAAATAATTTTATTTCTTCAATAAGATTATATTTTTCAAGATTATTTTTCTCAAATACAATTTTCTCATCTATTTATATTTTTTTTTATCGTTAGAAATGGTCAAGCCATTTCTTTAGAATATCTTAGAGTTTCATGTTTGAATTGTATTTAAATTATAAATTCATAATCTATTCTATTATAATAAATAATTATTATATATTATTAAATTCTAAACTATTTATTATTAATTGTAGTAATAATATATTTTAAAAATAATTTTATTACTTTTACAGAACTATTAGTAATAGAGTATTATTTAATTTTATACTATTTTTAAATAAAAGTATTTTAGATTATTATCTATTATTAATCTTATTATAAATAGGGTGTATTTTGGAAGGAAGTATTACTAATTTTAATGACAAGGATCATGGATTTAAGTAAAATATTTTTAAATCATTATTAATTATATTAATTTTTATTAATAATAAATAATCTGTATTAGTAATATTTATAAAATAAAATTTTCTTTAATAATAAAATATTGATAGAATAAATCATATTAATAAAACTAGATATTGATAATAATATTGATATTAATAATATAGTATTAATTTTAATAATAAAGTATTGATATTGATAAAGAATTTATATTAATAATAATAAATTTAATATTAGTAATAATTTGGCAGTAATAGAACATAAGAAAGTTCCCCAAGTAAGGAAATAAATAATTTAATTTTAGTGGTTAAGTTATTTTTATGAAAAATAATAAAATTAACATTATTTGTTCATTCCTTAACAAAATTGATACGCATCTTTTATATTTAAAGATGTATCTAAATAATTTTATTTGTTTGGACGTTGTCAGAAGGGAATTATTAAAAAAATAATATATTCTAATAAAAATAATAACGCATAATGTATAAATATAAATATATAATTTAAATGTAAAGATTTGTCTTTATTTATTTATTCTTATTTCTTTATTTATTTTTATTACATTATTCTCAATGTTTACAAAAATATAAAAATACAAGTTATATATTTATTGTTATCTTTCTCACTAGCTATCTAATTATACACTTAATAATTAATATTTATTACTCTATAAACTATTATATTTTCTACTAATAAACCTGTTATTTTGAAGTATCTTTATTATATATTTCCTATATTATAACAAAGAACTCCTCGTTTAATTATTAATGAATTATCAAAATATGTATCTAACTATTTAGTCTTATTTAATTATCTACCAATCATTATTAATTTTTAATTTATTACTTTAACTAATTTCTAAAACTATTCCTAACAATGTTTTTAGTGTGGTACCGTATCAAAATGTAAGAATCTATAATTATTTGCTAACAAATAATTATATTTTCTTAGTTAAGTTATTATAACTATAACTTTATTTAATTCATATAATATTTATTAAATTTATTTAATTTAATTTTAAATATTCATTAATTTAACAAAATTTATTTAATTAATTTTAAATAATATATTTACAATATGATTAAATTCTCTACTGTAACTAATGTATTTTGTATTGTATTTTATTCTGTATTTTATAATGTATTCTGTATTTTATAATGTATTCTGTATTTTATTAACTATTTAATTTTATATTTTTAATATAAGGATAAATTATATGGTCGAAATATCTTTTATTATTTTATTCTTTTATTTTCGATCATTAGATTGGAAAATCGGTTAATTAAGATTTTTTCCAATTACTTTTTAGAAGTAATCGGTTTTACTTAATTAATGCGATGATCGATATGGATAGAATATCGATCGAAAACTTATCTAGGTTTTTCTATCTAATCTTTTCCTAGATAAGAGATTTGTTAAGATTAGAAAACCCTTTCTTATTTAACCTTATTTTCATAAAAAAATATAAATAAGGCTCTTGAGTTCTCTTTGAGAAATCAAGAGTTATTATTATAAAAAACATAGTTATAATAGTAACATTTTTATATTTTTAACTTTAATAAATTAATAAAAATATTTTATTCAAAAACATATTTTTAAGATCAATTTATACAAACAATTCTTCTCTTACATTTTGTGTTATTATTATAATTAATTTTATAATAAACTCTACATTAAAGGTAAAAAAAAAATTTATTTTATTTTATTTTCTCAACTTAATGAATTAGTCGTTAAGTTGTAGTTAATAATTCTATTTTGAGTTAGTTCTTAATAGAATTATTACACAAATTTCATGTGACTGGGGATATAACTCAGTGGTAGAGTGCTTGCTTTGCATGCAAGAAGCCTCGGGTTTGAACCCCGATATCTCCAGTATAAAAATATTTATTTTTTTCTTTTACCAAAAAATAAGAACTGTTTTTCTTAGTCCATTGAAGGTTGAAGAACTAATTACAGTTTTTTGTAATCCTGATGATAATAGATAGCAAACCCTTTTAAAGGGGCTACTAGTACGAAGAAAAAAAAAAGATTCTTATATTAATAAAAGATTTATTTTAAAAAAAAAATAAAATATATTAATAAAAGATATATTATAAAAAAATAAAATATATTAATAAAAGATTTATTATAAAAAAAAAAAAAAAAATAAAATATATTAATAAAAGATTTATTATAAAAAAAAAAATAAAATATATTAATAAAAGATTTATTATAAAAAAAAATAAAATATATTAATAAAAGATTTATTATAAAAAAAATAAAATATAATAATAAAAGATTTATTATAAAAAAAATAAAATATATTAATAAAAGATTTATTATAAAAAATAATCTATATCAATAAAAGATTTATTATAAAAAATAATCTATATCAATAAAAGATTTATTATAAAAAATAAACTATATCAATAAAAGATTTATTATAAAAAAAATAAACTATATAATAAAAGATTTATTATAAAAAATAAACTATATCAATAAAAGATTTATTATAAAAAATATAAAATACATTAATAAAAGATTTATTATAAAAAATATAAAATACATTAATAAAAGATTTATTATAAAAAATATAAAATACATTAATAAAAGATTTATTATAAAAAATATAAAATACATTAATAAAAGATTTATTATAAAAAATATAAAATATATTAATAAAAGATTTATTATAAAAAATATTTGTAAGAGGTTAATAATATTTAGTATAAATAAAATATTAATAAAATATTGATAAAATACTAACATAATGCATCAATTGATACAGAGCATTTAAAATATTCATTATTGAGTTATTTATTTTATTGGTCGTTTCTCTAATGAATTATGACACAATAATATATTTTAATAGATTATAAGAAAATAACTTATAATAATAATGTTTTATAATAATATTATATTCTTTATTTATTTTTACTACTTTATTTTTACATATAAAACTATTTATTATTACAATCTCATAATTTTATATAATTGTTAAAATAATTATTTAATATCATATTGTTTTTAAAAATTACAATATTTTTATTAAACGTATCCCTTAAATTATTAATATTTTGTAATAATATTTTATTCTTTATTTATTTTTATTACTTTATTTTTACATATAAAACTATTTATTATTACAATCTTAAAATTTTATATAGTTGTATGTATATGTGTATTAACTATAATTATATATTAATAATTCATAACTTATTCTTATTTAATAATTATTATTATAAATTCTTTAAAAGAAAATTATCAAATATAATATAATTTATATATAAAGTAAATTTTATTTTATTTATTTATATTAAAACTAGTATTAAGTGTTTTATTCCTCTGAATAATTTACACTTTATTTTCTGTATGACTATTTTTATATCTAAAACTATCCTTTTACCTAAAATATTTATATTTATTTTCTAATCTATCCCTGATTATTTCCTAACTATTTCCTAATTATTTCCTATCTAATTCCTAAATTAACTATTTTTTTATTTTTATTTTCTTTACAGTTTTATATTATTTTACTATTTTATCTATTTAATTGAATTGGTGGATTATACATTAATAATTTATTACTGATTTCCTTTCATGATAATTAATATAATTTATTCAGCTATTCTATATAATTATTTAATTATATTTTTGTTATTTAGCTAATTTAGTTGGAACCTTTATCAAAAACGATACGTGATATTTATTAAACGTTAATATCAATATTTATTTATGGGCAATGACAATAAGGAATGATGACAAAATAATATATTCTAATATTAAATAGAATTAACACATACAATAATACAAAATAAAGTAATAAATATATCTTTTTAGTATTCTCTTTATTTATTATTATTTATTAATTATTACATATAATTAATTATCTCAAAAATATATAATCTCTCTCTTTTAATATACTAAACAAAATATAAAAATAGCTATTTATGTAACTTACTATAAGTATAAACTTATAAATAAAAGAATTCTCCGTTTAATAATTATTATTATAAAATTATATATTATTATAAAATTATTGCTGACTAATAATATTTAAGTATTTCTTTAACCTAAAGAATCTACCTAAATACCATTTTTATAGTGGTTACGTATCACGAATGATACGGGCTGGGGTTGAAACACTAAGATATTCAAAACAAAAAAAATAAATATTAACACACAAAAATGAATTTGGAAACAAAAAAAAGTTAATTTTTAAAATATTCTTTTATTTAAAATTAAAATTAAAATTATTTGTTCCAAGTATTAAAAAGAAAGAAATTTATTCTTCTTTTTATACTTTTATTTTAATACATTTTATTAATCATTAATATATTCTTTTTTTTAAAAAAAAAAAAAAAAAAAAAAAAAAAAAAAAAAAAAATATATATATATTTTATTTTAATTTTTAACTATTATTTTAAATTATTTTAATAAAAAAAATAACATTTATTAAATTGAAATATAAAAATTAATTTAGAGATTGTATCACGAAGGGCATTCCGGGCGATAGCTTCTTCTTGATATTGTTTTCAGAGAGAATTATACAGAATTGATATTTTCTGTATTTTAGATCATTTTTGTTATTGAAATTCTTCTGTATTTTAGTTCATTTTTATTTTAATAAAGATTTAATTTATTTTTGATTTTTGTTTTATTTTTAGTTTATTTCAAAGGTTTAGAAAATATTATACAGAAACTTATAATTCTGTATTTTATATCAAATATTTATTGAAATAAGTTTTTATTATTCTTAATATAAAAATAAGAATTAGTAATAATTTAAATTATATATAATTTTTAATAAGAATATTTAGTAATAATTTTTATTATATTTAATATTAATAAAATATTTAATAATTATTTTTATTAGATTTGATATTAATAAAAGATTTTAATAAGAATATTTAATAATAATTTTTATTATATTTGATATTAATAAAAGATTTAAATTAATAGGAATATTTAATAATAATTTTTATTATATTTAATATTGATAAAAGAAATTAATAAGAATATTTAATAGTAATTTTTATTATATTTGATATTAATAAAAGATTTTAATAATAAGATTTAATAATAGTTTTTATTTTATTATTATTATTAGTATTTAATAGGAAATACAAGGTATTTAGTGATACCCCGTACCGTGAATGTAAGAATCTATAATTATTTTTAACAAAATAATTATATTTTCTTAGTTAGGTTATAATTAATATAACTTTTATTTAACTCATATTTCATTTATACACTTAATTATAATTAATAATTTATTTAATTATATATTAAAATTTTATTTAGTTTAATATTAAAAATTTATTTAATTAAATAATTTTAAACATTTAAAATAATATTAAATTTATTTAATTATTCACTTAATTATTAAATTTATTAGTTTTAGTTTTCTCTCACTTATTAAATCATAAACTAAAACACTATTCTGTATTTTATCATGTATTCTGTATTCTATCATGTATTCTGTATTCTATCATTTATTCTGTATTCTATCATGTATTCTGTATTGTATTAATCATGTATTTTATTATTAATGTATTGTTTTATATTTTTTATGTAAAGTTCTATAAAATAGAACTAAATAGATTAAATTTTAAATTTTATGATCGAAATAATTTTCATTATTTTATTTTTTTATTTTCGATCATTATATTAGATTAAGTAATCGGTTAATTAAGGTTTTTCCAATTACTTCTTAAAAGTAATCGGTTTTACTTAATTAACGCGATGATCGATATGGATAGAATATCGATCAAAAAACTTATCTAGGTTTTTCTTCTAGTCTTTTCCTAGATAAGATATTTGTTAAGATTAGAACCCCTTTTGACTTTAACCTTATTTTGACAAAAAAGTATAAATAAGGCTCTTGAGTTCTCTTTGAGAAATCAAAAGTTATTATTATAACAATTATAATATAATAATAATAATAATAATAATAATTTTAACATTTAAAGTTTCTAATAATTAATAAAACAAATTTTATAATTAAAACTTTTCTTTATCAATTCTAGTGTTTCGTCTATTATAATTCGTTATAATAAACTCGAAAATTAGAAAGAACCATAGGTAAGTATGATTCTTTTCTAAACCTTTAATATTAGCAGTTAGAGCTAATATTAATGATTAATAATTTAATTATAATTTTTTAATTAAATTATTACAAAAAAAAATGTAGAAGCTTGCGTAGCCTAATCGGATAGGGCGTCAGACTTCTAATCTGAAGATTGCGGGTTCAAGTCTCGCCGTGAGTGTTCATATTTTTAAAATTTTTATTTTTTTTTATTAATAATAATAAAAAATATGCCTATTGACGGAATCGAACCACCGACCTTCGCTTTACAAGAGCGACGCTCTACCACTAAGCCAAACAGGCATTTCATTGCAAGTGATAAGAATGTACTAAATAATGCATTCTTAATTAAATCTACGATTTATTTCTAATACATTATGTGTACATTATTATTTTTGTACTTTAATAAATTTTTAAATCCAAAGATCAAAAATTAAATCAAAAATTATATTAAACTTTATATTTTTATATTAAATCTTATATTAATAGTAATATTTTTATATATTTAAAACTTATATTAGCAATATTAATAATAAATCTTATTTTTTTTATATTAATAATGAAAATTTATATTAATAATATTTTTATATATTGATAATTAAAAATTTATATATTATATTTTAACTTTTTATTATAAAATTTTATATCGAAATGTTTTATTTTATATTGAAAAATATTTTATTTTATTAAAAACCTTTATATTAGAATAGTATTTTTATTTTTATTTGAATATTTTAACAGATTGTAATAAAAATTATAGCCAATTAAATAAATTCTTATTAGTAATATTTTAGATATTTTTAAATAAATAAATAAAAAAAAAAAAAAAAAAAAAAAAAAAAAAAAAAAAAAAAAAAAAAAAAATGTTTTATTAATATTATAAATGTATTTTATTTATATTGTTATAATTAAATTTTATATAATTAATTATAAAAATCAATTTAAATTTAATAGTTTTTAAAAAAAAAAAAATAAATAAAATGTAATTTAGTGGCAAGAACAACTTTTATGCCTTGAAAAAAATATAAATAGTTGTAAATTTTGCTACTAATTTTTAAATATCATCAAATAAAATCAAATAAATTTATAAATAAAAATAATAAATAAATAAATAAAATTTGTGTTTCCTTACTTTATTTTTATTTAATTCTCTAAAACCTTAACATTTATATGGTGGAGATATCGGGGAATTAAATAGAAATAATAGTAAATAACATAGATTTTTTTTTTATTTTTTTTTTATTTTATATTGATAAACAAGTAAGTCGTTAATCCTTTGATTAACCCATGGCGCTTGTTTGATATATATATATAAAAAAAAAAATTTTTTTTTTAAATAAGTAAAATTAAGATTCTAAAAAAACAAATTTTGTAAAATTATAACAAGGAGCGGATAGAGCTCATACACAGTGTATTCTCAGATAGCAACAAATTAACTCTATTCATAGTAGGTTATTGAATAGTAGTTAATTTGGAGATTAATTGGAAAGTAGACGAAGGTATTTGGTTACCGACCCGGTAATAATAGTTCAGCCTTCAACGTTTCAACACACGAAGGTGCGGGTACTTTCCAAGCACTGGCGAATAAGGAGCTTACGTCACCGAAGGCGTAAGATTGTTTTTTTTTATATATATTTTTTTTACTTTTCTTTGTGCTAGTTATAAGGCACTTTATTATATAAAGTATCAGACTTTGGCTAACTTCGCCATTTAAATTTTTTTTATTTTTTTTTTATTACTGATACTTTATTTGTTTAATAATTCCTGTAAAAGAATCTTAATTTACTTTGAAAATATTGTGTTTTTAGTTAATTTTTATTAGTTAATAAAAATATTATTGAATACTTTTAAAATTTTTTTTTTATTCCGTACATAGATTATCGGATTAAGTTTATCCTACATAGTAATTGGGCTAGTGGGCTCTGAACTGCTATATTTTATATTGAATATAGTAATCGTGGCACACGCGTGGCATGACACCATTAGGTAAGCTGCACGTCAGACAGTGTGTACTATCAGATTGTACGACAATAAAGATTATTTTTTTTTTGTATTTAATAATTATAATTAATTAATAATTTTATTAGCTATAACAATACAATATTTATCGTTTAAAAAGAAAAATTTTTGAAAGGTGAAAATAACAAATAAAACTTTGCTTCTAAATTTATTACTACAAATATACTAAATTACAAAATTCAAGTGGTCGATAAAGATTTCGAGCTTGAAAAATATTCTATTAAGTTGTCGATAAAGATTTCGAACTTAAAATTATTCTATTAAGTTGTCGATAAAGATTTCGAACTTAAAATTATTCTATTGAGTTGTCGATAAAGATTTCGAACTTAAAAATTATTCTATCGAGTTGTCGATAAAGATTTCGAACTTAAAAATTATTCTTAATAAAGTAGTCGAAAAGAACCTCGTGCTTTATAATTTCTACTAAGTTGTCGATAAAGATTTCGAGCTTATATCTACTAAAGAAAGCAAATAAAATTATTATTTTCAAAAGTTACTAAAATATATTGTTTTAAAAATTGATTCGATATTAAATTACCTATTAAATTATATTTTTAAAGTTGTATTTCCAAATTTATTCTTATTTAATCACCTCATTAATATACAACAAGAAATATTTAAACAAAATGTCCAAGGAAACAACTTTGAGCTTTAAAGAATTGAAAAAAGAATTAAGAGATATTGTGAAACTTAGCAAGGACAATTTAGATATTAAGTCCTGGGCTACTGAATTAAAACTTTGGATCAAGATTCAAGGTATTACAGATCCAGAAACAATATTTAATGCTTGTTTACTTACCAGCTCTGGTGAAGTACAACGCGTTATTGAAGATTTGGGAGAAGATAGTGATGATGAAAGTGATGATTCATCAGATGAAGAAGAAGAAGATGATGAAGAAGAAAATGTTGATGATGATATTAAATTTCCTTCTCTTGGAAAAATCATTTCAAGTCTTGAAAATTTTTACGGTATTAAAGAAGACCAAAATTTACTTCTTAAAGAACTTCGTGCAATGCGAATTAAAAGAAACGAAAAGATTAAAGACTTTAATGTAAGATATAGAACTTTGTACACTAAACTTGATAAAAAGAGAAGAAAGCGCATCGGTGTACTAGATTATATTGATTCTATTCAAAATAATTATGAAGCCTGGAAGAAATTATCCCTTAAAGATGATATAAGTATGGAGAAAGCTTTCAAAATTGCCGAGAAAGTAGATAGACTTTCTGTAAGGAACAATAATATTAATACCTATAATGTTAATAATTCCCAGCATAATCAAAATAATCAAAACAGTACTACTTCAAGACTTTATCCTAAAAGAAGAAACGAAACTTTCCAAACAAGTCAAACAAATAATAAACCGAAACCTCAAGATATTATAGAAGAATCAACCCAGAAAATGAGAAATTTATCTGTTAAAACTTGCTTCTTTTGTAAGGAAGAAGGTCATTACTCATACTATTGCCCTCAATTAAATAAGATTATGGAAAAAAATAAAAAAGAAATATATTCCAAAAAGTCTTTAAACTTCTAAATGGGAGCAGAAGCACTCCCAATGACAAAACAATAGCTTCATTAAATAATTTACAAAATAATACTTTTACTAAGAATACTCCAATTGATAATAATTCCTTTAATGAAGAATCTGAAGAATTTGATTTTAGTGACACACCTGATAGTGAGGATGATATCATTATAAATGCTATAAAAAGAAAAATGAATGATAATAACAGCGAAAAAGAAGAAAGTAATTCCAAGAAAGTACATAAAAGTTTAAAAGATAATCCACGTCCTTTCGCAACTCCTGCTTTAAGAAAGAAGAAAGAAAATGAGCTACATAATAAACCAAATAAAGCTTATAAAAATCAAATACTTCCATCAATTTTAACTCAACCAAATATTAACAAAGAAAAACAAAAAGAAAAGGAATTAAGAAATATGACAAGAGTAAGAGAAAGTAAAGAAGAAAACAACAATTATTCATCAAAAGGAAAGGAAAAAGTTGAATCAGAAGATATACTTGTAATCGATAATGAAATAGAAGATCTAGAAATGAATAAAGATAATCAACAAAATAAAACTAATACTTTGGAAAAATTAATTTCAACAAAAACTAAAGAAACTAATAATGAAAATACTCAGTTAGTAAAAAGGAATATCAAAATGATGAATAATAAAGAACCTTACAATATTATGGATGATTTAAATAATCTTAAATCCAGTATTACGATAGGTCAACTCTTGAATGCATGTCCGAAAATTCGTTCACAATTAACTCAAGGTTTAAAGTTAGAAAAATCTAAAATAATTGGAACTGTAGACAATGTAATAGCACGAACTTTATTAGTGAATAACTATGATCATAGCTACATAAGTAAAAGTAATGAGGTAGCCGAAGAAGACTTAGCAATGGTTGATGCAAGTGTTGACGGAGTACTAGGAAAACTTTTAATTGATTCTTGTAGTAACCTAAGCATCGTTACTAAGCAGTATTTTGATAAATTACCTGGTGAATATGAAACAGTTGGAAAAAGTCGTGGAAGAATCCAACTAGCAACACAAGATGAAGAATACTCGGAAGGAATTATTGTTCAATTACCAGTAAAAATTAATAATTATGAATTTAATGCGGACTTTAGAATTATTGAGAAAGAAGACTCATTTTATGATATGTTAATAAACTTTAAAACTCAAATCGATCATTGTTTATTTATTCATCCGACCTTAAACAGTTTATGTAAACTTTTGTCAGAAAGTGAATACGAAGAAATAGCTAAAATAAATAATCAATATTATGATGAAGAAAGTATAATTTGCACTATTAGAAAAGTTAAAGAAACGAATAATGAAAAGGAAATTATAAAGGAATTAACTCCAATGGAATTTATTGAGAGTGATGAATTTTTAAGTACCTTAAATAAAGATTATAAAGAACAAATTATTAAAATTCTCAAAGAAATGATTGACATAGTTGCCACTTCAACAGAAGAACTAACTCCTTCTAAACTTTCACCACATAAGATCCGTTTGAAAGCAAATGCAAAGCCAGTAAAATTAAGAAGTTATAGGTTAACTAAATTAAAATCAGATATCTTAAAAGAAGAACTTACAAAGCTTATTAAGAAAGGATTGATAGAACCATCCTGTTCAGAATGGTCATCTCCAGTAGTACTCATTCTAAAACACAATGGAAAGTGGCGCTTGTGTATTGACTACCGAAAAGTCAATGATATGACAGAAAAAGATTCTTATTCAGTTCCATATATAGATGAAATTTTTGATAGTCTCGGAGGATCTAAAATATTTACAACTCTTGATTTATTTTCTGGTTTTCACCAAATCTTAATGGATGAAGAAAGCGTTGAAGTAACCACTTTCACTACTAAGTTTGGAAATTATCAATTTAAGGTTATGCCTTTTGGACTTACTGGAGCTCCCTCAACCTTCCAAAGAGAAATGAATAAAATTTTATTCCCTTTTATTGGTGAATTTGTTTATGTATTTATTGATGATGTTTTGATCTATTCAAAAAGTATCGAAGAACATTTAATTCATATTAAACAAGTATTAGAAGTATTTAAAGAAAACAAGTTAAAAATTAATATTGAAAAGTGCCATTTTCTTCAAACTGAAGTTGATGTATTAGGTCACAAACTTACTACTAAAGGATTAAGTCCCATGGAAAGTAAAATAACAGCTATTAAGAAGTGGGAAGCCCCTTCATCAATTCATGAATTAAGATCATTTCTAGGAGCAATAGGGTATTATCGTGACTTTATCCCTAAATATGCTCAAATTACCTCACCTTTATGTAAATTATTGAAAAAGAATACTAAATATGAATGGAATAAAGAACAACAAGAAAGCTTTGAACTCCTAAAAGAAAAATTAATCAATGCACCTATTCTAAAATTTCCGTCATTTGACAAACCTTTTATCATTAGAACTGATGCTTCGTATAATGGAATTGGTGGAGTTCTTTTACAAAAAGAAGAAGAAACCGGTAAGGAGCATCCAATACACTTTATAAGTAGAAGTTTGAAGAAAACTGAAAAGAATTATGGTATCACAGATTTGGAAGGAACAGCTTTATTTTACTGTATGACTAAATTTAAATCTTATATTGAAGGAAATCCATTACCTACAACTATTTACACAGATCATAAACCATTAGTTGGTTTATTTAAGAATAAAGAACCTTTGAATGCAAGGCAAACAAGATGGTGTCTAACCGCTAGTATGCTTGGAATTAATATAAAATATGAATCAGGCAAAAAGAATGTGTTAGCTGATGCTCTTTCAAGAATGAAAAGTAAGGAAGAGAGAAAGATATTATTAACAAAAATTACTAATGGAAATAATGAAGAATTATTATCTAAGGTTATAAAGGAATTTATTAATGAAAAGTTTACTGTTATTGATGGTGAAGATTACTTTATCGACAATGGAAATTATAGAAAATTAATAACGGACGAAAATGAAAGGTTTAAATTAATTTTAGAAGCTCATAATATTGGCCACGAAGGATATTACAAAACATATCAAAGACTTAAGAAAAACTTTTATTGGAATCATATGATTAAAGATATCAAAAGAATTGTTAGTAATTGTGAAAAATGCCAATTAAATCGTCCTCAACCATATCCAGAACCAACCGAAAACCATCCAACTAAAGTGGAGGGTCCCTTTGTGCATTTAGGATTAGATATTATAGGACCGTTACCAAAAACAAGAAATAATAATCAATATATTATAGTAACTGTTGATTACTTTACCAAATGGGTTGAAGCCGAACCCACTGAAAACATAACTTCCTCTGATATAATTAAATTTTTAATAAACGTTTTTGCAAGACATGGTGTACCTCAAGTTATTACTACTGATAATGGAGTCCAATTCACTTCTGATATGACTAAAATCTTTCTTGATCTTTATGATGTATATGTTAAATTTGTAGCTACTTACCACCCTGAATCAAATGGCCTTACTGAAAATCGAAATAAAGAAATTGGAAAATTACTCCGTTTATTAGGAAGGAAAAATCAAGATTGGGATGAAGTTTTACCTTCTGCTTTATGGGCACTTCGAACTACCAAAAATACAGCTACTGGACATTCTAGTTTTGAATTAGTATATGGAAGAGAAGACCAACAGCCTTATGATATAGCCATAAGAACAATTGAAAATGCAGGTAAATCATATGATGAAATCTTAATGGAAAAATTTGTTCGTCATTATCAATGGACTAGAGAAGCATGCGAAAATGTGAAGAATGCTAACAAGTATTGGGCAACAAGACGAGAAGAACAAATAAGTATGAAAAAAGGAAAAGAATTAAAGGCTGGTGATCTTGTTCTTGTTAGAAACTTTAGCCGCACTAAGCTAGAACCATATTACAATGGACCATTTAAAATTTTAAAAATTCAATTCAACACGGCAACCCTAATCGATCAGAAGACTGGAAAGCAACTCGATAGGAATGTTCACTTTAAAAATTTAGTAAAGTTTAACTCCGCTTACAGAGAAGCTTGAGTCTTCGTCGGGGCATCTTGATAAGAATGTACTAAATAATGCATTCTTAATTAAATCTACGATTTATTTCTAATACATTATGTGTACATTATTATTTTTGTACTTTAATAAATTTTTAAATCCAAAGATCAAAAATTAAATCAAAAATTATATTAAACTTTATATTTTTATATTAAATCTTATATTAATAGTAATATTTTTATATATTTTAAAACTTATATTAGCAATATTAATAATACATCTTATTTTTTTATATTAATAATGAAAATTTATATTAATAATATTTTTATA
>JACVTC010000085.1:837500-845000 GCA_016946835.1 Neocallimastix lanati (nom. inval.) | reverse complement strand
AGCCCAATCTTTCTTGTTGACACAACGGTCATAGTATTTGAAACCTTCGACGGTATTGTCATCAATAACTTCTTGACCACACTTACCAAATTCAGATTGGCAACCGGAGAGACAGTGATCAACGGAGACACCACAGTAACCGTATTTGGAACAACATTGACCATGTGGACAGTAACCATGACCTTCACCACATTTACCATCAGTAGAAACATTACCAGTTGGAGTGCTGTTGGATTTTCCTTTAGTAGTAGTAGCAGTTGGAGTCTTCTTTGTAGTCTTGCCACCGGAGGAAGCACTACCACATTGACCGAATTCAGATTGACAACCGACACCACAGTATTCATCGGTGGTACCACAGTAACCGTATTGAGAACAACAGTAACCATTTGGACAGATACCTTCTTCACTTCCACATTTACCACTTGTAGAAATCTTACCAGTTGGAGTACTGGCCTTTACAGTAGTTTTCTTATTGACAGTAGTAGTAACATCGATCTTATCAACATTACCACATTTACCGAATTCAGATTGACAACCGACACCACAGTATTCATCGGTGGTACCACAGTAACCGTATTGAGAACAACAGTAACCATTTGGACAGATACCTTCTTCACTTCCACATTTACCACTTGTAGAAATCTTACCAGTTGGAATACTGGCCTTTTTGGTGGTGGTGGTAGTGGTAGTAGTTTTTTTTGTGGTTTTAGAAGTAGTAGTGGTAGTTTTCTTAGATGTAGTGGTTTTCTTAGCGGCAGTAGTTGTAGTAGTGGTAGTTTTCTTTGATTTTGTGGTTTTCTTTGAGGTAGTGGTCTTCTTAACTGTAGTAGTAGTCTTCTTATTAGAAACTCCCTTACACTTACCGAATTCAGATTGACAACCATTACCACAATAAGCATCAGAAGTACCACAGTAACCGTACTTAGAACAACATCTGTTATTTGGACAGATACCATTCTTTGGACCACATTTACCATTAGTAGAAGTTTTCAAGGCTTTGTTATTATTAACGGTAGTAGTAGTAACCTTCTTATTAGTAGTAGTAGTAGTTTTCTTTGATTTTGTGGTTTTCTTTGAGGAATTGGCCTTCTTAGTAGTAGTTTTCTTTGATTTTGTGGTTTTCTTTGAAGAATTGGCCTTCTTAGTAGTAGTTTTCTTATTAGAGACTCCCTTACACTTACCGAATTCAGATTGACAACCAGAGCCACAGTAAGCATCAGAAGTACCACAGTAACCGTACTTAGAACAACATTTGTTATTTGGACAGATACCATTCTTTGGACCACATTTACCATTAGTAGAAGTTTTCAAGGCTTTTTTATTATTATTAGTAGTTGTCTTCTTAGCAGTAGTTTTGCTTTTCTTAGAAGAAGACTTCTTTGTGGTCTTCTTAGTGTTAGAAGCTGAACATATACCATAAGAGGATTGACAACCAGCACCACAGTAAGCATCAGTCTTACCACAGTAACCGTACTTTGAACAACATGTTCCCTTCTTACATGAACCAATACCTGGTCCACATTCCTTTGAAGCAGCAGCTGAAGAAATTAAAGCAACAGCAGCTAAAACAAATTTAATATATCTCATTTTTATATTTATATTATATTATTTTAAATTAATATTATCAAATTATTTTACTTTATTTTTTATTATTATTTTTTTTTAGCTTTTTGGTTTTATCTATATGTATATTTCTATATTTTTTTTTTTTTTGTATTATTTAATTTTGAATTATTATTATTAAATATGGATTTTTAGTAATCCTATATCTAATTTTTTTTTTTTTTTTTTTTTTTTTTATTACTTAATTTTTTGTTAAAAAAAAAATTAAAATAAACGAAAATATTATGTATTTATATAACATCATATTATACATTTATATAAATTTACATATGTATCAAATTACAAACTACATTATTGTGTTGTATGTGTACATATATAAAAATAGAAATAATGAATAAATTGAAATTGATAATATTCTATATATATATAATAAATAATAATAAAAGTAGTAATATTATATAATATAATTACTAATTAATGACCAAAGAATGGAAATTATGTAATATGTAATATAATGTTTTATATTATTATATATGAAAATGTTATATAATATTATATATATTTATATACAATATTCATTGAAGTGCACTATAAATATTTTATTAAATACAAATAATTAATATATTATAATAATTACTCTTATAATTAATACTATTTAATAAATAATATTATTTATTAAGGTATATTAATATTATTAAATTATATCTAATAAAATTGGTTTTGGAATAATATTTTATGAAATTTCTTTTTTTTCTTTTTTTTTTTAATATATTTGGTATTATTTAACATTTTATTACAAGTTTATATATATATATTTTTAATTAATATTAATTAAATAATTTAATTAAATTAATTAATTATATATATATAGAATTAAAAGATTAAAAAATAATAATAAATTAAATTTTACAACAAAACATACATATAAGTAATAAATAAATAAATAAATAAATAAATAAATAAATAAATAAATAAATAAATAAATAAATAAATAAATAAATAAATAAATAAATAAATAAATAAATAAATAAATAAATAAATAAATAAATAAATAAATAAATAAATAAATAAATAAAATTTTTATTTATTTATTTAATATGTAGATTCCATTTCATTCATAATATTTAATAAATAATATATTTCATTCATATTTTCCATATAAATTGTGAAAAGTGGGTACAAAATTCATTTTTTATGTATGTTTTTAATTTTAACAAAATTGTTAATTTTTTTTTATTTTTAATATTAAAGTAATACTTAATAATAAAAATATTAAAATAATGCTTAATAATAATAATACTGTTATTATTAAATAATGATTATATTTAATAAATGTCAATTTTATTTTAATATAAATAATCACAATAAAGAAATTTTTTTTCTTTTTCTTTTTCTTTTATATATCAAATTTTCTTTTATTATAACAAAAATAAAAAAATGAATTAAACAAATAGCTATAGATAAAGATTCTTATTAAAGCTTTTTTTTTAATTAAATAATAATAAAAGAGATAGTATCTCATAAAGTCATAATAGATATAAAATAAAATAGAATAAAATAAAATAGAATTAAGAAAATACAAATAATAAAAAAACTATTGACAGTTTTTCTATTGTCATAATACAATATTATATCAATATCATTATTATTGAAAAAATAAAAAAATTAAAAGATAAAAAAAAAAGAAAATAAAAATTAAAAAAAATTTTTTTTGTTAAGTTATTTGTATCTCTTTTTAAATAACTTAAATTTATAATATTTTCATAATTTTTTGTGTCATTTAATTAAAATTAGTTTAAATTTTATGATATAATAAATAAAGTTTTCTATCCATTTTGGAAATGGATACAAAATTATAATCATTATAGATTAGAGTTTAATTTTCATTCTTAATTTGATAAATAGTGGATCAATACATTGGAAAAAGGTTATTCGTAAAGAAGAATGAATATTATTGGTTAATCCATCAAATACTATTATTATCATTTTTTTAATGATTACTTTTAAAAAAGTCTTTTTTTTATTCTTATATAAAATTTAAAAAAATTTTCATATTTATAATATATTTATATATAAAATTATAAAATAGTAAATATATTTGTATATAAAATTATAAAATAGTAAATATATTTGTATATAAAATTATAAAATAGTAAATATATTTATGTATATAAAATTATATATAAAAAATTAAATACTATATTTTTATATTTTATATATATATTTTGTTTTATTTTATTTTGTTTAAAAAAATAAAAGGGTAGAATATTAAATAGGAATGGACAGATTAAATAAAATAAAATAAAATATAAATTATTATCAATTTTATTAGAATAGAAAATTTAACTTTATTGGTTATGAAAATAGTTATATTTAAATTTATTTATGTCAATGCTTTCAATTACACAAAAGTGCTAATAAAGTTTAAATGTATTTAAAATTATATGATATGATTATTAAAAAATAATGAATAATATATCAATTCATTGAAATTAAAATAAAATAGAAAAGATAATCTTATAAATAATAGAAAATATAATGATATAAAATAATAATAAATAAGAGTTCAATGAATGTATTAAAATAAAATGTCATATAGAAAGAAAATAATCATTTAATACAAATGAATTTTTTTTTTGTTTTTTTAAATGATAATTGGTAAAAACTTTTAAAAAATAAAAATAAAAATATAAATAAAATATCTACATATACACACACACAAAAAAAATAAAGATTAGGGTTATATTAAATCAATGTTACTAATAATCTGCAAAAGGGAGAGTTGCATTACCCTAAATTGCATTTCACCAGGTTGCATTTCGCTAAGTAGAATATTGATTATAAATAAACGAATAAATAAATAAATAATAATTTGAAATAATTTTTTTTTAAACTTGCTTTTATTCAATATTAATAATATTAAATTTTATTTATTATTTATTAATTTAATAATTTTCAATTTGGCGAAATGCAATTTGGCGAAATGCCCCACTCCCTCTGCAAAATCCTGATAATTTACATCAAAATAACCAATCTCTTACTACTATAGCTTTCTTTCAAGAATAGGGTATTGATTATGGTCTCGCATAGAGTTAAATTTATTTTTGTATTATTTGTTGCTTTTCATTGGGATATCTTCCAACTTGATATTTAGGCTGCATTTCTTAATGCTCCTCTTGGTAAAGATATTTATACTACCATTTCTAAAGGCAATATAAACTTTGAAAGGAGATACTAGAAACTTAATAAAGCTTTTATATGGTCATAAGTAATTAGGTAGACAATACTATGAAAGAATAAGAAAATTTTAAACAAATAAAAGCCAAACAATTCATTTTCAAACATATCGTACATAATTAAAATTCATAGCAAAACTAAATGTATTAATTGGACTCTATGTTGATGATATGGTTATTGCCAGAGAAACAAAATATATCAAGTATATAATATCAGAAATTAAAAGAAAATTCAAAAATATTATATTACGGACCAATTGAATATATTTTAGGAATTAAGGTAGAAAAACACAATAATAGTTATATAATTTCTCAGAAAAGTTTTAATGAAAATATGCTAGATATATTTAACATAAGCAATACTCAAAAAAGAAAAATATCTTGCATACGTATCTGAAAATAAAGAACCTTTTGAAAAAACGATATACGAAAGTGCAATTGAATCTCTGATATATTTATCAAAATGTACAAGAAACAAATAAATCAACAGAAATTTTCTTGGCCATAAATAAAGCTTTCAGGAAAAGTGAACAACTTAACAATTTTAGACTGGGATAAAGTAAACATTTTAAAACATATAAATACTACAAAAGATTATAAAATTAAATATAATGGAAAAGGGCAGTTAATTGCATACACGGACTCTTATTTTTTTATAGGTGAAAGACAGATAGAAAATCTACTTCAGGGGAAATTATTTTAATGGAAAAAAAAGTCCCATATGGTAGATATCTAAGTACTTTAGAAATTGTCAAGAGAATACCATAGATAATGAATATTATTAAAGAAATAAGAAAATTTAATATAATAATCTATATTGTCAATCAAGTAAGTAAATGTATAATGGAAAATGGTAAAATTGATACTTAATTAAAATATATAGATGTCCGATATTATTTTAATAGAGATATCATATTAAAGAAAAGAATAAATTTAAAATATGTTAACACGGAAAACAGATTAGCAAAAAATTCAAATGATACTAAAATATTGAAATTTACAAATAATATTTTTATATAAAAATCTCCTATGAAGGGAAGTTAGAAATACTTAATAATTATAAATAATTATACTATATATTTATTCATATTATTTTATATATTTATTTATTATGTTATTTATTAATATGTATTTATATTTATATTTTTGTTTTATGTTTTATAAATTAATTATTACAATCTTTTTTAAATATTTCGTGTAACTTGCATACATGAAACAAATGTATTCACGTGATATATTGATCTATATAAAACATTATGAATGTATTATCCACTTGTAATCTTGATCATTTCAAATGTTATAATAGTTTTCCTTAAATTGACATAATGAATAATCTAATTTATCATAATTTGAAATTCTAATTTATTATTCTTTGACATAATATTGTGTCCGGCAAACAGTTCGTTTGATTGGTATTGCTTTGAGAGTTAGGAATTTAGGATTTATAATTATGTCAAATTTATATATATGCTTTTATACCATTAATCTATTTATAAGAAATAGGGAATATATTATATTTTCTTATGTATAGAACTGTATAAATATTATGTGAATTAAAGTATTATAATTATTATAATTATAATAATACATATTGAAATAAAATAAAATAAAATAAAATAAAATAAAATAAAATAAAATAAAATAAAATAAAATAAAATAAAATAAAATAAAATAAAATAAAATAAAATAAAATAAAATAAAATAAAATAAAATAAAATAAAATAAAATAAAATAAAATAAAATAAAATAAAATAAAATAAAATAAAATAAAATAAAATAAAATAAAATAAAATAAAATAAAATAAAATAAAATAAAATAAAATAAAATAAAATAAAATAAAATAAAATAAAATAAAATAAAATAAAATAAAATAAAATAAAATAAAATAAAATAAAATAAAATAAAATAAAATAAAATAAAATAAAATAAAATAAAATAAAATAAAATAAAATAAAATAAAATAAAATAAAATAAAATAAAATAAAATAAAATAAAATAAAATAAAATAAAATAAAATAAAATAAAATAAAATAAAATAAAATAAAATAAAATAAAATAAAATAAAATAAAATAAATAAATAAAATAAAATAAAATAAAATAAAATAAAATAAAATAAAATAAAATAAAATAAAATAAAATAAAATAAAATAAAATAAAATAAAATAAAATAAAATAAAATAAAATAAAATAAAATAAAATAAAATAAAATAAATAAATAAAATAAAATAAAATAAAATAAAATAAAATAAAATAAAATAAAATAAAATAAAATAAAATAAAATAAAATAAAATAAAATAAAATAAAATAAAATAAAATAAAATAAAATAAAATAAAATAAATAAATAAAATAAATAAATAAAATAAAATAAAATAAAATAAAATAAAATAAAATAAATAAAATAAAATAAAATAAAATAAAATAAAATAAAATAAAATAAATAATAGAATATGAATATAAAGTACAGATTGAATAAAATAAAATAAAATAAAATAAAATAAATAGTAGAATATAAATATAAAGTACAGATTGAATAAAATATAATAAAATAAAATAAAATAAATAGTAGAATATAAATATAAAGTACAGATTGAATAATATAATATAAAGTTATTTAAAAACAACTAACTACAAGAAATTATTATTATTATTATTATTTTTTTTTTTTTTTTATGTTTTTTTTTTTATTTGTAACCAACT
>JACVTC010000085.1:820000-832500 GCA_016946835.1 Neocallimastix lanati (nom. inval.) | reverse complement strand
TCACTAACTTCACGAAATGAATATTCAAATATGAATCATAATTCAGAAATTTCTAATAATAATACTAGCAAATATTATACTAATGAAACATTTATAAAATCTAATAATGATGATATATTTGATATAAAAGCAACATCTAAAATAGCAGAATGAGTTGTAAAATTTATTTAAATTTCTTTATATATTTATAAATTTGTTAAATATGAAATTAAATTAATATATAATATAAATATACATATGTATTTATATATATTTTAAATATCATAAAATGGTACATTATTTATATTAATAAGAAATATAAGAAAAAAAAAATTTAATAAAAGATTAACAAAATAAGAAAAAATAAAGTAAAATAATAAAAAAGAAAAATATTATATATATAAAAGATTATAAAATGTATATAAAATAATATTTAAAAATAAAATATAAATGTAATAATATATATATTCTGTAAAGTGAATAAAAAAAAATATTTATATTTCAAAAAGTATAAATATACATTATCTTTATATATCTTATATATATATATTTTTTTAATGATATTCACTAAATCCTCATATTTTATATAATTTCTTCTGGTGACTTTTGATTACTATATTTCTTATATATTTTCAAAGATTAATCTTGATATCGTAAAAATTATATATTTAATTATAATTCATGATATAAATAAATGAAAATATAAGATGTTAAACTCTTTGGTCTCTTTTCTTTATAATTTTTTAAATGAATTATTATACTAATAATAATTAAAGTTTATTTTAAGTTACGAGTGTATTAGTTGGGTTATTTATTTTAATATAAAAAGATATATAATAAAATAAATAAGTAAATAAGTAAATAAATAAATAAATAAATAAATAAATTTATTAACATGTGTATTAGAAAAACTTTTTTAGATTGAAATAAAAAATATCTTAAATAATATAAACATGACATAAAAATTAATATTTATTAAATATATATTTTATTCTATTATTAATTTAATTAATATTAAATTATTTAATTGCATATTTCTATATATTTATTTCTATATTATATATATGTTGAAATTTCATAGTAAATATATTATAATACCTGTAAGTGATAGAATTTAAAGAATTTATAATAATAATAATAATAATAATAATAATAATAACAACAACAACAAATAATAATAATAATAATAATAATAATAATAATAATAATAATAATAATAGTAATAATAATAATAATAATAATAATAATAATAATAATAATAATAATAGTAATAATAATAATAATAATTATAATAAGCAAACATGGATACAATTAATGATAAAAATGAACTTTTTATAGATATAATTAAACGAAATGACGTAAAAGAAATAAAAGAATATTTTAAAAAAAATAATATATCATTGAATAAATTTTATGAAATAATTAAAAAAAATAAAAAAGTAATTAAAAAGATAATTAAAAGTAAATCTTCACCAGATGTAAGTTTATTTTTCATGAAATTTGTTGGTGAAAAACGAAAAAACATTATTGATATTATTAAAAAAAATGATCCTAAAATACTTAATTTTTACATAATGGAAAATAATATTAAACTTAAAGAATATAACACTAGAGATTTTGACATATTACTTTCTTCTATTGATAACAATGTTTCTTTAGAAATGATAAATTTTATTATTGAGGAATGTCAATATCAAAATTTTAATTACACAATATGTAATCCAAAAATAAATGTTTTGAAAAGAACACCATTATTTTCTGCAATTTTTAGTAATAATTATCATATAGCAGATTTACTAATAAAACATAATGCTGATATTAATTATAGTGATGGAGATATACTATATTATTTATTTTATTTAGACTTACTGGAGATTAAAAATTTGAAGTATTTACTAAATAGCGGAATTAATACTGAACTTATTATTACATTTATTTCATTTTTAATAAAAAATTATCCATATACCGATCAGCCAATAACTGAATTTATAAATACTATTTTTACTCATTATATTTATAGTAATGAATTTGTATTGAAATTTCTTTTATCTTATAAAAATAAAGAAGCTTTAACCACAAAAGAAATTCAAGAAAAAATCGATAAAGTAACAACTCTAATAATTAAAGATAAATTTTACGAGGAAGCTGTATATTATGAATTTAATGAAGCTTTAGAAATATTATTAAAAAATGATCCTAGAAATAAAACAGAAATTTTAATTAAAATTGAGAAATATAAATCTCAAGGTTCATATCATGATGACGAAGAAGAGGATGAAGATGAAGAAAATAATGAAAATAATGTTGAAATCAATAATAATTAATAAATATTAATAAAACTATTATCAGTAAAAATGAATAAATATTATCATTAATAATAATGAATAAACATTAATATAAGCAGTGATAATATATACCTTATTTTTTTTTTTTTTTTTTTTTTGAATAATAATCAATTATTATAATAAAAAAGATATTGACAATATATATTGTGTAATAAAATATTTAAAAATTTATCTTTTAAAAATTTAAATTGAAATTTCAATTAAATAAATTATTAAATTATATATTATACAAAAATCAGTTAATAAAAATAATTATGTAAAACTTTTTCTTTCTTCCTTTTTTTTTTTTTTTTTTTTAAAAAAGTACAAAAATTCTAATAATTATTTTGAATAATTTAAAAAATTTAATGTATATTATTATTATTAAAATTATTATAGTTAAGTAAAAAAACAATAACAAATATAGTATATATAAAATATATGTTAAAGAACAGTTCAAGGTTAATAATAATAATAATAATAATAATAATAATAATAAACTATTCGAATATTTATGAATTGTCTTCATTTAGGTAGTAATATTTTTCTTCCATTTATTGTTGGTGTTTTTCAATCAAACGATTGATGATTTGTATCAAATTTTCATTATTCATGTTTTTATTTATTTTGTACTTTAATATTAGTTTGTTTTCGTAAACATTTTCTTTATTATTATAAGTATTTTCTAATTTCGTTTTGTTTCCATATAAGTTATTTTCTTTTGACCTTACAGATTTTGTATTTAAAGTTTTTTGTTCATTTTTTTTTTTTTTTATATTTAATTTTTTTTGTAATTTTCATAATACATATAATTTTTTTGTGTTGGATTATTACAAAGTCATTTATTTGGAGATCTTCATCTTTTTTAAATGAAGTATGATTTATTTTCTAACATACAAAAGCACTAATGATGATTCCAACATCAAATTCATTTGTAAAATAATTTCCATCAAAATAAAACCTTTTCTTTGTAATTTTTATATTAACAGACTTCTTATAAACTAGAAAAAACAATTAATATTAGTTCATATCATAATCAACCCCTCTAGATAAATTTTTGTATTTTTATTAAGCAAAATAATAAGATAATATTAAATAATTTCTTGTAATTTTATTATTCTGTAAATATTTGTTAATATTACTTGCTTAATATACATATAATAAAATTCAATGTATAATTTTATTTATTTATTTTTATTTTTTTTCATGAATTTAATTAATATATTATTTTCTTAAAAAGAATTTTAAATGATTAATGATAAACTATTGTCATTTATAATTTAAAGTTTTAATAAATATTGTATTAAACATTTAGTATATAATAATTATTGCTTAAATAAAACTTTAATAATTATATCAAAAAGAATTTTTATTAAAAAAAGTAAAATAAATAAATTAATATTTTTATAAAAAAAAATATATTATATATAACAAAACAATTGTAACAATTTATAAAAGAGTATATAAATAGAAAATATATACATATAAAATATATTAAAGATATATAATTGAAGAATATAAGAAAGAAAGAAAAAATGAAAAAAAAAATATTTAATAGATATGATAATAATAAATTGAATTAATAATACAATTAATACTAATATTTTTTTAAAAAAAAAATAATAAAGCTATTATTACATTTAAGCTTTTTTTTATTTTTACCAATAATTCAATTAGGATAAAGTTTTCTTTAGTGTACCTGTATCATTGTTCAAAAATAATGAGAGATGAAATAAATTTAAATTTAATAATGATCTATAGGTAAATTGGAAAACTTTAAATTATATTAATTTAAAACATTAAAATATGAAAATATTAATGAATAAATGAATATAGATTTAATAAAATTTTTTATATCTTTTCTATAATCAAACTTTATTATAAAGGTTTTTTAAATAATAAATTCAATTATTTTTTTTATATTAGTTATTTTTATGTATTATAATTTTTTTTATTATTAAAAGCTCTATTTTTATATTCTTGATCATATATATATTATTATTATTATTATTTAATTTATTTCAATATTATTTAATATTTTTTATATTCTTTAATGTAATTATTTATTTTTATTAAAAAAAAAACTTTTTTATAATAATAAATTAAAAATTATAATTTATATAAAATTTTTTATAGTTTTATTAATTTAAATTTTCGACTTTAAATTTATTTATTTATATATTTTTTATTTATTTACTTTTATATATTATTATTATTTTAATATTTAAAAAAAAAAAAGTAAATAAAATAGTACATATTTTTTACTTTATATTATTGAATATTTTATTATCATTTATACATTTAAACATAGAGATATTAATAAAAATTTTTATTTTTTATAATATATATATATAAATATTTTTTTTTTTTTTAGAGGAAAAAACAAATAAAAATTTAAAAAGAATTATTTATTATTCATTATAAAATCTTCTAATAGTATATTTTAATTTAAAAAAATTTAAATATAATATATATATTTTTTTTAACAACAAAATTTAAATTTAAATTCTATCAATCCTTATTGTTTATTTTTATTTTTTTTTTAAAGATAGACATAATTTATAATTAATATTATAAGTTCTATTTATCACCAATAAATTTCGTTAAAGTACTAATTTTATAATTTATAAAATTATTATTAAACAAATTCTTTCTTTATTATAAAAACTTTATAATTTATATATTGATAATAAATATATGTAAAATTTAATATCGAGAATAAAATAAAATTAATACAATATATTTAATAGTATTTCTAATATATACATATATTATCAACATTCTCTTGAAATTTTGCTTCTTTAAAAAAATATATATATATTGTTTATTAGTATATATTATTAATAGTATATATTATAAGATACTGTTAAAGTGTAATTTATTAATTGCAATTTATAACTAAATTTACTTATTAAAAAGTACATTTTAATTATATGAATTTATAAATTCTATATATATATAATAATATTTTTTTTTCTAAAAAAAATAAATAAACTAGTATTGAACGAGAATAAGAAAAATAGTAAACAAGCAAAAAAAAAAAAAAAAAAAAAAAAAAAGGAAAAAATGAGTAATAATAGATTAAAGATAAATTTAATAAAAGAAAGAACTCTACAAAGGAAAAATGGATTAGAAGGGAAACAAAATTTGAATCCGGAATCTTCAGTTTTTAATAGTAATAAAGTTTTTTCAACTCAAAATGGTAATGAACAATATTATCAAAATTATAATAAATTTCCACAAAATTTAGATACAAATATGATAAATAGACCTCCAAATGCTATCAATGAAAATTTTATTCAACCAGTGATATCAGATAATCAGAACGTTACTAGTCCTATACAGTCTATGAATCCATATCAAGCTTTTCCCTTTCAACAACAACAGCAACCTTTATCACAGTTTACGTCAAATTCTTCGGTAATTCTTCATAATTAATTGAAAATATTTTATTTTTTATTAATTTATTTTTAGAGTTGTTACTATCATTGTTATTATTATAAATGTTATCCTTTAAAAATATATATTAAAAAATATAAATATACTGTCATTGTTATTATTATAAATGTTATCCTTTAAAAATATATTAAAAAAATATAAAAATATATAATATAAGAAAATAAAGAAAGATGTTGAAGAAAAAAAATATATATTTATTAAAAATTTTAAGGGATATAAATATTATTATTATTTTTTTTTTTGATAAATTTTTATTCTTTATATATAAGCAAGATGTTATTATAGTATTTTATTGTAAAATTTTATTGTAATAATATATATATATATAAAATGAATATATAAATTATAAAAGAAAATGATTATTATTGTTATTTTTTTTATTAAAAAAATATATATATATATGTATATATAAATTTCTAATATAATTTATCTCTTATAATATAATAATTCAATTTATAAAAGAACCAAACAACTGTAAAACAACAACGTCAAAAAGCAATTGCTACATTACGAAGAAGAGTAGAAAAAAATTCACCCATAGAATCACCAACTAATAATGTATTTCCAACAAATAATTATAGAATGGCAATAGCTAACAAAGAAGATAATATTTTACAAAGTGTGGAATACAATAATAATACCGATACTACAAATATACCATTACTTTCAATGACTAATAATGACTATGCCTATGGTAATATAGCAGTAAGTCAACGTCAACCATATCCTCTTAATACAGGTAATCATAATTTTATTGATGGAAATAATGTTATTTCACAACAAAATTCAATATCATCACCAACACAGATGAATAATGAAATTAAAGGAAAATTAGATAATAAAAACCCTTTGGCCATTCTTTCAAGGAGAGTAGAAAAGTCAAAGATGGATAATCAAGAAAAAAATAAAATGGAAATGATGGATCAAAGAAAGCAGTCCCTTCAAATTCTTGAAAATCGAACGAATGAACGAATGTATAATAATGCTAATAATGATAAAGGATTTGATTTGTTTCAGCATAAACCAAATACATTATATAATTCACCGAAGTATTCACCTTATTTAGGTAATAGCGATAATAATGGATTTCCAAATCCTTCAGTATACCCAAATAAAGTAAGTAGTATAAAAAGAAATGATTCCTATTCATCTACTTCTTCATTAACAAGAGAAGGAAGTATTGATATTCCGACTTCTCCATATGATCAATATCCAACTTATTCATTGAATTCTAGAATACCGTCAGTTGATAGCTCTCGTATTTCTTCATTCATGCTTCCTGATGCTAATAGTGTTGCAAAATATTCTTCTGTTTCTTCAAGATATAGTTCTTCAAGCTACATGGAAGAATCTCAACCTTTTATTAATGATTATAAACCTTTTTCACCTCAGTTATACTATCAACAACAGCAATCATCAAGTTCTTCTAAATCTATTATTCCTTCCCAACGGGCTTCTTCTTTATCTTATTCCTCAAATTCTTCTAAATCTATTATTCCTTCCCAACGGGCTTCTTCTTTATCTTATTCCTCAAATTCTTCTAAATCTATTATTCCTTCCCAACGCGCTTCTTCTTTATCATATTCACAAAACGATATGATTAATCCTCAACTTGGTGCCATTGGAAATCCTGTCAATAAAATTAGTGATAAAAATTCGCCAAATAATAATATAAAGATTATTCAAAAGGCATCACCAAAGATAACAAATCAATTATCAGTTGAACCTGAACAAAATATTAGACAACGTGCAATTGATACTTTGATGAGAAGAGTTAAAAATAATTCAGATGGACCTTCATCACCTACTTCACCATCATCTCCACAAAGAATAAATACTGATTCAATTAATAGTAATAATACGTTTGGTATAATAAATCAAAATCAGTATAGTATGTATATTATAATATATAATATTTATGTAATTTTTTATTTTATACTTTTTATAAATATATATATATATTATTATTATTATTATTATTATTATTATTTTTAATTGTTATTTTTTTTTTTTTTTTATTTTTATTTTTTTTTTTATTTTTATTTTTATTTTTATTTTTATTTTTATTTTTATTTTTATTTTTATTTTTATTTTTATTTTTATTTTTATTTTTATTTTTATTTTTATTTTTATTTTTTTTTCAAATTTATTATTTTTATTTTAAATATATATCATCTATTATTTAATTTTATTAATGCATTTTAGTATATTAATTATATTAATTAAAATTTATAATATTAAAATGTTTATATTATATTATTTTAATTATTATATATATAATAGATTATAATAATACTACTAATAACAATAGTAATAATGACGAAGAAAATATTAAGAAACATGATCAAATTAGAAAAAATTTATTTGCAAAATTGAATAATAGAATTAATACAGCTGCAAAGTCAAATGATAATGATGGTGCTATATCACCAACAAATAGATATTTAAATGAAAATAGACCAATTAATGATTTACCAACACACAATTATATTAATGATGCAAATAATATGACAAATGAAGAAAAGGCACAAGTAAGAAAATCGGTAATGAATATTATTGGATTAAGAACAAAAAAAAATGAAATTGAAAAAGAAGCTCAAAACAATATTCTAAATATTCCATTAAAGCCATTTGAAAGAAAATTTATTTGTAAATTGAAAGTTAATCAAATTTTAAACTTAGCAATGGCTAAAAAACGATATATTTTTGTTTTTAATGATGCTTTATTTTTATGCAAAGGAATTAAGCAGAATAATGTTTTAAAATATCAAATTAAAAATATTTTTGAAACAAAAAAACTTCGTTTTGCCATTCCAAGTGATGATATAATAATAGAAGAGCAGTATCTTAATAAAAATCCTATTGTTAAAAATGCTGTCAGTCAGTTTGCTGTTAATCCAATAAAATCTTTACGATTCCTTTTCCAACAAAAATTACTTCATTGTTCTTCAAATTCAATTGCTTTCTTCTTACATTGTATGCCTGGTATTAGCAGAAGACAGTTAGGTTTTTTTATTGGTATGCCAGAGCATAATGATATTCTAGAAGCATATATTAATGCAATTCCATGCTGCAATGTTCGACTTGATCAATCTTTAAGATTTTTCTTAAAAACTATAAGACTTCCTAGTGATAATGATATTATTAATCGAATTCTTTGTTGTTTCGCAAAAATTTGGCATTCTCGAAATGAAGGTATTGTTTCTTTTGATTATATTATGACATTGAAACTTGTTTTTACTCTTATTTCTTTAAATGCTGAATTACATCCACCAATGTCAATGGAAGCTCTTGCTGAATATCAAAATGAAGAAAATATAGAACGAATTAAACAATCTTTCTTTAATCGATTTAAAAATAATAATATAAATATCAATAATTTAGATAATAGAAATGAAGTTGAAAATGAAAATAATAATAATAATGATGATGGAATTAATGATCATTATGATATTCCTTTGAAACTTTTACAAGATATGTATGAAAGTATTAAAGAGGAAAAAATTGAAGTTGCTCCTGATAATATTTCTCTTATCAGACAAAATCAAGAAAATTTCAAAGTGAACTTTAGTTATATACCAAAAAATCAAGCTGAAATTTTAAATTTACCAATGGAATTCCCAACCAAACTTTTTCAAAATGAAGTTTCTGGAGTAATTACTCTTACTCTACCTCATCCAAATCCATACATTCAAATTAATATTGATACACAAGATTTAAAGGTTATTCCTTCAGTCCTTACTTTTGAAAATTCTAATAAAGCAGAATTTACCATTACTGCCTCTAGAGCTATTGGAAGAAAACTTTTATTATTTACTAAAAGATTATCTAAAGCAGCCTATCAATTAGATATATCAACTCAACGAACCATTTTAGAAAGTTATGCCCCTATTGATTCTAAATGCATTAAAATAGAACCTGCTTTCATGAGACATTCCATCACCTTAGAAACTACGGATAATATCGAAGGAGAAAAAACTAGTCCACTTTTAAATGGTCGTTATACTCCTCCTCCTCGATCAGATGATCCTAATATGAATCATATTAAAAAATATATATTTACAGTAGAAAATGATGAAATGGTTCAAGAATTTATTCAAAAAACCAAAGATTGTATTGAAAGAGATGTTACAACCATCATTAGTAGTCAAAGAAATGAAAATGATCCAATACTCAGTAATAATGATAATAATAATAATAATAATAATAATAATAATAATAGTAATAAAGGTTTTCTTGCCCCACCGAATGGAAAAGATGATCCAACAAAATTAATATCTCGATCTAAATCTATTGAAAATTTCTCTGTTCTTATGTATTCTGATGATATTAATTTAAATGAAGAAGATCAAAAATTCATTCAACGTTGTGCCGAAGCCGTCCCACGAAATATTATTCTTTTACGTGAATATTTCTTACCTAATGGTAAAAAATATAATACTATTGGTAGATCCCTTTCTACCCTTAAAATCACAGATATGATTACGAATGGTCATACTTATCATGATACAAATAGTCTAGGACGTAGATCAACCTCCGATAAATCAATTGATAGTCTTCATGAAGAATTTGATGATAGTAGTAATGATAATATTCAAAAGCTACCTCCTCCATCTTTTATAGAGGAAAAGTCATACGATGAAGAACAATTTATGAACATTGTTTTAAAACAACTTTTAATTTAATTTTTAAATAAGTAAAAAAAATAAATAATAAAATAAATAAATAATAATTATAATCATAATAAATAATTAAAAATAATATTAAATTATATAATTTAATTTTAATTCTTATTATTTATTATTATTTCTTTCTTATAGACCTCACCAATTATTTTTCAATTATTTATTATTATTATTTAAAATAAAGAAAAAAAAAATATGATAATAATATTTATATAATAATAATAATAAAAAAATTAAATAAAAAATAAATTAAAGAATAGATATATGTATATAATAAAAAATAAATATTTATATTTATGTATTTATATATAATTATTTATAAAAAAAAAAAAGAAAAAAAAATTATTAATATATTAAAAATTAAATATATAAATAAGAATGAAAATAAAGTTAAATATATATATAATCAAAAACTATAGATTAAATAATTATTAACTATCTATCTATGTTCAAAATATTTAAATTTTCATTTTTCACATAAAATTCTTATAACAATGTTTCATTTTATTATTATTATTATTATTATTATTATTATTATTATTATTATTATTATTATTATTATTATTATTATTATTATTATTATTATTATTATTATTATTATTATTATTATATATTTATATATATATATAAATCTGATATTCGTTTATGTATTTAACATATAATTATATATATCCATATATATTTTATTAATTTCATTTTCTATTAATTATACTTTTATGTATTTTTTATTTATTATTTAATTCATTCATTCATTCAATTTAATAATAATTGTTATGTATTTTTTATTTATTATTTAGTTCATTCATTCAATTTAATAATAATTATAATTTCGAATTAATGATATTGCTCTATGAATGATAGATTATTTAAAATAAATTATTAAAAGTTTTCTTTGTGTTACTGTTAACTTTTTCAATTTAAAATTTAAAAATATTAATAAATATATTATGATTATAATAGATTATTATTAATATAATAATAATATATTGATGTTTTATTTATATTAAAAATAATTTATGTATTATTTTATTAGTAATATTACAGTATTAAAAATAATTAATTATATAATATATATATATATATAAAAAAAAAGATAAAATAAAATAAAAATAATAATAATATTTATAAAATAAAAAAAAAAGGTTAAAATTGAAATGATATAATTGTTAATTATAATAAATAATTCTTCTTTTAAAGTTTAAAAAAAAAAAAAAAAAAATTCATGATATTAAAATTAATTAAATATTAATAAAAAAATATATACATTCATATTTATCAATTTTGAAAATATATATATATCTTTTTTTCATAAACAGTTATAAAAAGGATTTTTCAATTGATAAATTTAAAAATTCGATATTTACTCAATTTACTCATTTAAACAAATCGGCGTTCTCATTATTATTTAAAAAATTCTTTGAAATTTTAATTCAATCTACTATTTTATATTTATATAAATTACTTTTAAATTATTTTATAATCATAATCATATATCCATAAATAATAATAAAATGGAAAAATATCAGGTTAATAAATAATAGTATTATTATATTATAATTAAATTTGAAATTTCAATTGTAAATTTATCATAAATTGTGAATTAATTCTAACTATAATATATATTTATATAATATATAAATTTGAATATAATTACATATTATTTCATTTATTAATGTTTAAAATTTTATCTGGATACATTTCCTGAATTTTTAATTATTATCATTTATATTCATTTATAATTATTGAAACATAAAATTTCAAATTTATTTTAATGGATTAAATAATTCTTCTTTTGTACATATTAATTGAAATTTATAATATATTATTTTTAATATGAAAAAATTTAATAATCATCATTAACAATAAAATATTTTATACATTATATGTATATATATATTTATAATTAAAACATCATCGAATTTCAATATATATATATTTTATCTCTAACTTTTAATTCATATTAAAATTAAATTAAATAAAATAAAATAAAAAATAAACAAAAAATAAAATAAATAAATGATAATAATAATAATAATAATAAAACTTTTTAATG